>MIQA02002177.1:0-20370 GCA_001887855.2 Sclerospora graminicola | reverse complement strand
CCCCGGTGAAGATTTCCGCCCAGGAGCTACCCCTAGTCCTAACCTTCGTCTCCTTATTCGACGGACTTTTCACTTTTCGCCCTAGGGTCTATCAAGAGAGCGCAACCGCCAGTGCTGACGGGTACACAAGGTGAGCTTTTCGAACATGGATCATCCAAGTCGTCACGACCAAGGTGATGGAAGTGACCGATCCAGCCGGCCGGATGCCGGATCGGATCATGACTCGGATGGACGGAGTACCCCCTCCGACAGTCAGTCATCTGGCCCCCCCGTGGGTGTTCGCATCTCAGGAAGAATTTCTGAGAGCGACTACACCACAATGGTGCGCGTGCCCGGATCTCTTGGTGACCCTGGATATCACCGCGAGTCCCTAGTGGGCGAAAGACCTAAACCTGTCAAATTTGTTGACGATGTTGTGTCGGGTGCATTGGGGGAAGGCATATCGCCCCCAATACTGCTGAAGATGGAAGGATGCGATGGTCGCCTCGGATTGGGGGAGTTCGAGGTTGACATTAAAGAAGAAGTTACTCCCCTAGAGGCTCCGCCGGGGGCGGATTACGGTACTGTGCCGGATTACGGTACTACTCACTGTAGTACCGGCCGCTATACCCCGGCTGGAGCCGGATCGGATTATGGTGCAAGTCGCCATAGTCCGAGGAAGGATCATGGTTTCGACCATGATCCTAACAAACAAATGCATATTATGGATATCAAAGAAGAAAAAATTAAGAAAGAAGAATCGGAAGTCGGATACGACCGGAGTGGGAAGCCGGCCGGATCGGGATCAAGTCGCGATCTGGGCCCCCTACCCCTAAAGAGACCGGATTGGCAGGAATCGGATTATCCAACCCGCAAAGATAGGCCGCGTTTCGAAGAAGAAGAAGAAAAGTTGGACGGCCTATCACAGAAGGTTACGGATACAGACCTGGAGCGTGCTCGCCATCTTCACGAGTTGGGGCAGTTCTTGCGGACGGATAAGGTGCTGAAGATAACACGGCCGAAAATCCTAGGCGGATTAAAAGGTCCCGTCTCTCCCCCAGCCCTCTCAGACGGCCACGTGTCCCTTATTAGAGGACTATTCGATCAACTCAAACAAGCCGGCATTAACACCGGCGTGTTCGATCCGAACGAGCTTTTCGATCTGAAGGTGGACAAGTTGAAGGAGGCATCCAGCGCACTGCACGACCGCTTGGTACCGTTAGTGGGCTGTTCTCCGTCGAAGAAGATGACAGCCACGACTGGAGTGGCGCCGTCCACGCCGCCGGCAGCAAGCAGACCGGCCGGAATACACTCGGGTTCTTCTCAGTACGAGTCTGCCCCTTCGGAAGCGGACTCATCCGACTCATCGGTGGGTATCACCCGTATGACGCTTGGCCCAAGGGGAGCAGCGCGTGTGGCGACGGCCATGAGACTTGGAGGACGTGAGGATCCGAATACGCCCGAGCGGAAGAAAGCCAGTCAGTATAGCGTACAGGCTCGGACGGCGACGGCGGATCCAGAGCCGAAGGAGGAAGACGCGGATGGGCGGATCAAAAAGGAATGTCGATCTGGCAGCCCGGCCGCCCCCCAAGTCGCCCCTCAAGCCGACCCCCAGGAGAGCCTTCAAGTGCCGGATCACCTGCATAACATGTTTTCGGCGATGATGGAACGATACTTGGAAGAGCAGCGTCGGCTGAGTGCCAGCCGCGGCAGTCCGAAGTCACCGGACCAGCCGGCTCGTCGTGGGAGTCAGGCGCCCGAGCCAGCCTACTATTCGAGGGAGCCGAGTGACAAAGACATGGAGTCGGTGCAGTCCAAGCAGAGCGAGCCCCGTGCCGTCCCGCCGAGCCGCCAGACAGGTCGCCGAACCGGACGGCGGTCAACGAATAGGAAGCTGTCTCTTAGCGACGTGGATATGGAATCCGTTAAGTCGGCCAAGTACCACTACGATCCGGATGACCTGGACCTGGGGATGGCTCGCCGAGCCAACATGGCCTCGGCCCAAGCGTTTGATCCGGACTCAGGAGCGATTATAAGGGTTCGGATGTCAGCCACGTCCGAGCTAAAAGATTTCACTGGACGAGACATGGACGAGGACCAAGCCCGAGGATGGCTGAGCAAGACGAAGTCGGCATTTCTCAGAGACCGGACGTCGGACTATGAGAAGTGCCTGATCTTTGGAGATTTGATGAAAAGTCCGGCAAAAAACTGGATCCAACAGCTCAGCCGGGAAATCCGAGGAAACTGGAGGGGATTGGCCGGTGCGTTCGAAGAACAATACTGTGGATCTGGAACATCGGCGGCGCGTCAATATTTCCACACCAAGAAGCGGGCGGATGAGACCCCCCTGGAGTATCTCCATCGCTTAAATGTCGCTGGCATGAGGGCGGATATCCCCGTTAAAGAAGATGCCAGCCGGTCGGAAGCCGCCCGTGAACATGTGGAACATTTCATCGGCACGTTGGACGATCGGGAGCTGGCGGACCAGCTGGCGTTACTGCGATTGAAGAATACCACGGAGCTGGAATTGACGCTGCGCACCTACCTAAGAGCGAAGAAGCGAGGCTCCAAGGCGGCAGTTGGAACCGGCCGTTTCTAGTCCCGTTTTAACTCGGATCAAGGAGGCCGGTCGCCATCTACCAGGACGGCCCGAGCCGTCCGCATGGTTGCCCGAGAGTCAGACGCGACTAGCTCGGAAGAGGAGTACCAGCGATCTGGGGGCGAGTCCGAGGAGGAGCAGTACCGGTACCTGTTCTCGGCAGAAGCCAGTCAGCCATCCAGGCTGCCAGCTGGGTCCAGTCAGCCGAAGGGTTTTCCGGCTCGAACTGACCAGGATTACCCCAGACGCAAATGTACCCACTGTGGGTCCATCAAGCATGACGACCGGAGCTGTTGGAAGCGGCTGACTTGCAAGAAGTGCGAAAGGAAAGGACATCCGGCGGAACACTGCTTGTTTACTTGTAAGACTTGCGGGGAGGTGCACGAGGCGGGACTGTGCCCCATTGAAGAATTCTACAACCAGATGAAGAAGTGGTACGTCCCGACCAAGCATGCTGGAATGTTGCCGCCCGGGGTGGAAAAGATGTTAAACTAGATCGCTCGCCAGGTTGGAATCTGGTTCGAGCCGAGCGGTCTAGTGTTAGTATCTATGCATATGTCAGTAAGGAGGATAATCAAGAAGCAAAGCAAAGCGTAACCGACAATACATGTAAGTTTGACGATTACGTCATCCGGTCCCCGGGCAGCACGGCTGACCCCTTCCTGGTGAGCAGTATACGGACGGACGAATATTCTCGGTCTGAAGTGCGTATGGAATTGAATCTGTTACCCGGCGAGTCGCAAGGTTATTGGAAATATCATTCACCGGATAAATGGTTCAAGCAGGCCAAGGCGGATGGCAAAATCAATAACCAGAAGGCTACCATGCTGTTCGACTCTGGCGCGGAAGTGTCTATCGTGGACACCACCTTTGCTCGTAAGGTGGGGTGTGAAATAGACGAGACGAAGCGGCAGGAGTGTATCGGCATTGGAGAAAGTTCATACATGACCCAAGGAAGGACAAGAGTTAAGATTACGTTGGCTGGGTCTTTGGTGTATTACTTTACCGCCTGGGTAGGCAAGCTGGCTGGGCAGGATGCAATTCTGGGTATGGACTTTATGGTCCCAGCCGGCATACGATTGGATTTATCGCATGGAACATTGACGTTGCCGGATGAGGTACAGATCCAGCTGGCCGGCCGGCGGCCCTTATACCACGTCCAGTTCCTCAAGTTAGGTCAGTTTGTAACGGTGCCAGTGGGAAAAGCGGTGGAAGTAATGGTACGACCACACGACAGGCGGAGTAAGTTATGGCTGACAAGGGGCGAGTGCTGGGTACCCTCGTTTGTTAAAGGGGATGGTCATCTCAACTCTATAAGCGTGACCAACATCTCGGAAAGGCCCCTCACCTTGCATGAAGACGTGATCATTGGAATGTGGCTGGCCGAGGACAAGGTGCCCCGCCGGCCGGGCTATGTCACTATTGGCTCAAGACGCTATATCGAGTGGCAAAACCTGGCCTTTCAGGCAACCACCGATTTGGTCAGCGAAGAGGAAGAATTGGAAGAGGACCAGACGCCAATGGTGGCTAAACCCGAGTACCGGACCCCTTCTAAGATATTGACGCGGAGCCGGCCGTCGCCGGATCCGGCTGAACGTATTGGCCGAGACTATGCCCCGATCGCGGAACTGGTTTTGCCCACCCAGAGGAAGACGGACGAACGACAGAATCAGGGGAAAGGTGAAAGCAGAGTTACATATGCGGTCAGCCCCGATGGCGGATGGTTTGACGACCGAGGTGAAGGCGGCTCGACCCAGCCGGCCGATCAAAATTCGGAAATAGCCAAAGGCGGATCGACCCGGCCGGTCGATCAAAATTCGGAAATAGCCGAAGGCGGATCGACCCCGGCTGATCAGGATCCCGAAGTAGTCGAAGCTGACCAAGTCTGCATTCATGAAGGGGGCGAGCTATATGTTGAAGGCATGGAGGATCAGATGGCGGTGCTACCTGAGGTAACCCCCTGCCCCCCAGCGGTTACTATTGACGATCTGCAAGTGGGAGACCCGGATGTGAACACCCCGGAAGAGATCAGCAGGCTGAAGGATATCATATGGAAACGGAAGCATCTGCTGATTGGACCAGGAAACGCACTTCCTCCGGCCGCCCATGGGGCGGTATGCGACATTGATGTGGGAAACGCCAAGCCGGTTGCACAAAGATGCCGAAGAGTCGCCCCCCAGTATCGGGAAAAGCTGTCAGAGCTTATCAAGGGATTGCTGGCCACCAAGATAATTCAGCCGTCCACCTCGCCATGGGCTTCGCCCATTGTAATCATTATCAAGAAGAATGGGGTGGATATAAGGCTGTGTATTGACTACCGGCTGGTGAACCGGCTGACTAAACTGATGGTTTACCCGATGCCGTTGATAAACGACCTGCTGGAGGATTTGGATAAAGTTTTGTGGTATTGCTCATTGGACATGGCCAGTGGATTCTGGGTGGTCTCTATGACCGATCGTGCACGGGAGATCTCTGCGTTCGTGACGCCCTTCGGGTTGTTCGAGTGGAACCGGATGCCGTTCGGCCTGAAGAATGCTCCGCAGATTTATCAACGGCTGATAGATAACGCGCTGTATGGACACTTCAAGATCAAGGCGGATCAAGATCCGGCTCTGGTCGGTGACGTGTTCGCCGAAGGTGACCCGGACCCCGACCCAAAACCTTCAGTTTTGGGGCGGCGGTCTTACATTGACGACATTCTTGTGACGGCTACTACTTGGGATTTACTGTGTGACAAAGTGGAAAAGTTGATGATTACGTGTGAAAAGTGGAATCTTTCGATTAGTGTGGTTAAGAGTTTCTGGGGAAAGACTAAGGTGACCTATTTGGGGCATCAGGTTTCGATCGCCGGATTGGAAGCTAATCCGAAGGATTTGGAGTCCTTGAGTAATCTGGCTTTCCCGCAGTCCCTAAAGGCTACGCAGTCCTTTTGGGGCAGCCTGAATTACTACAGTCGGATCATTGAAGATTTCGCGGTCTATGCGGCGGTTTTGTATGAATTACGGGAGGTGGATTACCACAACCTGAGAGAGCAGGATAGGCAAGTGGAAGCGCGAGCCGAGCAAGCAATATCAGCCAATGAGATGCCTCCCTTGTCAACTATTTTGGCCAATGAGATGGTGCTCTTGTCTGTCCCGATAGGCAGCCGGCCGCCGAATTCCTGCGCGACCGGCCCGGACGATCACATGACCCGAGCAATGGTAGCCTTTGGCATGTTGAAAGCGAAGATGGCGACTACACCAGTCCTGAAGCATTTTGATGTTAATAAGGTTCCTGTGGTCATCATATACGCTAACAAGTGGGCTATCTCAGCTGCCCTTGTTCAAGATCATGACGGAGTGTCCTGTCCTGTGACATACACCAGCCGGACTCTGAAGGCTAATGAAGTTCTGGGCCTATCAAGGTACTATCAAGACGATCGACCCTGTCATGGCTTCTGACAGCAAATGGAATTGACGGCCGGCTTGGTAGATGGGCTGCTCTGTTGTCGCATTGGTCTCTCGAAGTGATCAAGTGTACTAAAGGAGAAGAGGAGATACTTGGAACGTTAGCGGCCAGCATTTTCCTAAGGGCAGAAGTGGAGGAAGCGCTGATAGCTATAGTGCCTCGGAAGCAGCCGCGACAATCCATCATATTATCACCGCCAACAGTGGGACCCACGGAGGAGCTAACGGTTTTGAGTTTTGACGGGTCGGCGAGTGTAAAGAAGGGAGTCGGGGCCTATAGTGCTATTTTGTGGAAGCGGAATAACCTCATCGGCTAAGGGACAAGAAAAGTAATAACGAGTCAAGTTTTTAGTTAGAAAAATTGAGATGGTTATTATAGGAGTTTATAAAGTGGAAAGCAATTGATGGATACTAACTAATTTATAATATAAACGGTAAAGGGCAAAGCTATTAACTACCCATTAAAGCTATCTGGAAGGTATCGTTATATGTTCTGGCAAGACGAGAATTTAATATACAAAAATACTTAAAACTATGGAAAGTGGTCACTGCCGCTTCAGATTTCACGCCTGGCATAACTGTGAACGAAGCAGAGTACCGAGGACTTTTACTTTGCCTAGATCTGCTGACTGCCCGGACGCAGGGGCGGATCATCATATGTGGTGATTCCAACCTGGTGATCCGGCAAATCACGGGAGAAATAGATTGCAAGGCGCCCCGGTTGAGACTGCTGAACGATCGGGTTATGTCCGCCCTGCGGAAATGGCCAGAACATGAACTATTACATGTCAAACGAGAGTAGAACAACAGCGCAGACCATCTGGCTACCTTGGCCATGCGAGATCAGATCGGTCTCACCGTCTCGGATCCAGGATTGTTGGACGGATTTGCAGAAATGAACAAGCTGTCGGAGATAATCAAACCGACCGCTAGGCACGAGGACCATCCGCCCGGATCCAACCGTTCCGAATAAGAAGAGTATGGCGACCAGGACTGGGAACAAGGCATTCAGATCTGACCGGACCAAGAAATGCCCTTTGGCAACAAGAGATCCCTCTAGGCAGACCCACAAACCGATTAGGTGCGACTAACCAGGGTAATAGTCGAAGTAAAATATTGGAGTGGAGATGAAAGAAGCACGAATGGATATATTGAAAAGGAAACGGAGAAAAAGAAAGAATCAAAAGAGTCCGGTCGCCCATCCCTATGGACTATTATACTTGTTGCGGAGCCGGAACACTTGAAGTCCAGGATGGTCGAAGGGTCGTTTGCGGTATTGATTGCGCCAAGGATCTTGCCGGTCGATAGCCGCCAGAGATTCGGAAAGAGAGGCAGTCTGATCCTGCGCACCTAGACCTGGGTACCACGTTCTACCCTCCGCTGCACCTCCGCACCTTCGGTTTGGCAGATGGAGTATAAACGGGGAGAGAAACAGGTCCAGGTCACAAACACTATCCCGGATGCCTTCCATGACAAACGCACATAAACGGACCCATGCTTCGAAAGCTCGTCCTCGTCGATTCTTCCGGGCGGCGGAATATGCTCGGAGAGATACGTCCTCTCGTTTATCTTCTGCAGAGATGTACAGAAAATGGGTGGATTCCCAGGTGGACCAGGCATGGGTCACAGCGAAGTCCTGGAATCTCGTTTTGAATTCCGTAAACCATGGGCCGGACGGAAGCCCCATATCTGGCATCTCAGTGGCCAAGATCCTCCAAGGCTCGGTCTTCATGAGCGTGTCAATGGCACCCGACCTCATCAGGTCGGGGCGCCAAGTCCCTGATGGAGGCGACGTGCGTGACCGAGGGAATATCCAGAGAGGTGGACGGGACAGAGAGTGAGCGAGCTGAGAACTGGAAATATCGGCAAGAACTTAAATTTCTCAGCTGCTCGACCGGCCAAGGCAGGATGGCGGATTGATCCGCCTCACTGGGGAAGCGCCCGTCCGGCAGCCACAAAAGCGGAAGTTTGGGAAAACGGGGCGCAGGGGGTAGAGTGCTCCGCCGGATCTTGGGTTTGGCCGCCGGCCGGCCGGATCGACGTTTGGGACGAGGTCCGGCCGGAGCTGGCCGCCGGGTTTTGGCCGGAGTTTTGGAGGGAGGTTCTCCTAGATCGTTCAGGTCGAGAGTCAACCACTGATCAAGGATGTCATCTTCATTCTCCTCCACCTTCTCCTCTGCTATTCCGTTGGATTTAGGTAGGGGACGGGCGACCTGAGAGGCCGGGGTGACGACAGTGTCGGGAGGCAAAGAGGAATCAGTCGGCTCATATTCTCCGGATCCAAAACCAGCCGGCGGTGGAGTTTGCAAATCATAACCTGATTGGGATCTGGGTGGTCCACCGTTTGGCTACCAGAATTTGAGAGGCGACGACGGGTGTCCGCGCGAGAGCGAGACAACGCAGCGAACATCTGTTGTTCGTCGTAGTCCGTCTTCTTCGTCTTCGTCGTATATTTACCTAGGGGAGGGCGGATCTGAACCCGAGGATGAACCAGACGGGGAGACACTCTTGGAACCGGATGGCAAAGCGGCTGCCGAGCCGGATGCCGAGTCATCTTCGGAGCTAGACGACGAGCCAGGCGTGAGACCAGTTCTCTCCGGTGAAACGGGTGGAGATACGGCGGCGGCCTCTATTGCAACCAAGCTATCGTCGCTGTCCAACTCAAGCTCTCGTTTGCTAGCCGAATTGCCCAAATAACATCGGTGCAGGAGGGAGGATTCACTCCTTTTTCTCCGTTTTGTAGGGGCCGAAGGTGGATCGGAACCGGCCAGGGATGGGTTAGAGCTGGCCGTGTTTTCCGTTTCCTGACCCCGCCGATGCGGACGAGAGATCCGAACCGGCCAGGGGTGGATTAGGGCTGGCGGGAAGCTCTTCAGTCCCGATTCCGCTGAGGCAGATGACTGGGATGGTTTCGGCGGGGAGGTTTTCCACTGATTCACCATTCATAGGATGGCCAAGATGACCTCTCGTGCACACAAAGGGGCCTGTAGGAAGGGATCGGTCTGAGTCTGAGTCGCCTCAAGCCGGTCTTGCAGTTCGCATAACAGGGGCCGAAACTGATCCTCTTTATCTGTGGTGGAGCCGATTTCCAAATCCATGACCGAAGTCTTGGGCGGAATCCGGATACCCACTGGCCGGACGACCAACTATCGGAGGGGGTACTCCGTCGATCCTGATCAGCATCAGAATCAGATGAATCACCATTGTGGTGACTGATCTGATCCTCCCGGTTATCTGGCCGGTCTTCATGCTCGTCAGATCTATGTTTAACTTCATCTCACCTTGTGTACCCGTCGATCGGGGCTGATTACACTCACTTAGGTGGACTCGGTGACGAAAAGGATGATCTTATCAGGTCGGAGGGTTTGACCTTCTCGAGACGGGGGGTGTCCTCGGGTGGAAATCTTCACCGGAGAACGGGTTGGGGTCGACACTTATTCAGTATCTAGGCACTGATCAGGAAAGTTCGTCTGATCAGACCAGCCAATGAGAGAGAGATATAACGAAACCAAGAAAATGCGATCAATCCACGATCTTCCACAGTAGTCCACAAACGTTATCTCCACAAAACCTTTACCAATATTATTAACGTGTTCCAAACACGTGCGCGTTGCGGGTGAGGTTCGATCACCTAAAACAAACCCGTCGGGGGTCTTCCGGTAAGCCAAAATGCGTCTAAGCGCGTCTTAACCGGGAAATAGATGAGCAAGAGGGGACTAATCAACCCTGTGCTCCCAATGACTGCAACACGTGGCGGAGCGACTCTTTGCTTTAGGGGGAAAATCAAAACCTGTTATTATATATGCAATGTCCTATACCTGTGTACCGTACATCAACTCATGCCTGACTTATACTTCGAACCTATTTACTTTGTCGCACGGTTGCGTAGCACCACCTTGCCCATCCTGGCTGCACCTTCAAGCTGATCTGTACCACTTCTGCCCTGATCACGACCCGACTCTTCGAAAGATCTTCAACCCATCCCGATCTTCAACAAACGACCTTGAAACCACTTGAGATCTGCTCTTCAGCACTTGTCCACTTCGTATACAGTCCGACCAAACCGAGAACTTACTTGCCCTTGCATCTGAACGCTGATCAGCCCTGATCACGATCGGCATAGTGATCAACCGAGTGATCAGGTGGTGATCAGGCCGATCAGCCCTTGATCACCTCGGGAACGCTCTGGGTCATCATCATCACGACTCAATTCATCTTCTAAGCCATACTTCCGACCTTTATACCCCGTCAGGACAACCATATAACACCGATCTCGGCTGATCAGGCCTGATCAGGCCTTGCCACGTCATCTTCGGCCAAACCATAGGTTATCATCACTCACACAACCTGTCACTCCATATGCCCGACTTCATTCCACCTTTAATCTTCATTGCTCGGGCATAACAGGCTGATCAGGCCGTAACTTCGTGTCATGATCAACTTCAACCACTATACCATTCATAGATCGGCTGGACGCCTGCCCTTGACACGTCATGTCAGCAGTTACTCTTCTCATATTACATCCACGGGAACTCCACTTAGTAACCGTAATAACGATCGTGATCGTGATCTCCATCATTCCATCAGTGTCTGGGACTGGGCTTAACGACAGTACTTGGCTGATTTCTCCACATCGTGAATATCCGTTGTCCGCCACCTTTTCCTTCTAACTGTGATCAGCCTTTTCCCACCCATCAACCGTCATATGTTGATGGGCGTTCTATCGTCACCAATCAACGGCCATGTGTGGTCCACTTCAGTCCCAATATTTTCCGATCGCTTTACCACAGCCGCCCCTGAGACTAACTGAAGCCGCGCAACGACTGCAGTTCGACTCACTCACTTTTAAACTTCCTCTCTGGCGATCACCATGGCCGACTCGAGCCGATCTTCTCTTCCTTCTTCGTCATCTTCGGCGATCGCCCCGATCGCTGCCTCGCCTTCCGTTTCCAGTTCGACTAATCCCGCGATCGCCCCGATCGCGACTTCGGCGCCGATCACGACCGGTCTCATTCGTCCAACGACGACCCTGACTTCGTATCATCCATCTTGGAGTCTTCCCGCTCAACCACTCCTCAGATCGCCCTGTCAGTTACTTGGGACAGCTCGCTCGTCTAGTGGGGGGATCTGGTCCACTCACGTTGGGGTCCATGAAAGCTTGCCGACTACGGTTGGAACTCCGAAGCGCAATTCCCAAGTTGATCGCCCTATATGATACCAATCGGGCGCTTAATGCCGAATTATTCGATCGCTGGGTCGTAATCGCTACCCTGGAACGTAATTTTGCCGATCAGGCTAGCCAGCTGTCGGCTCTCCGATTAGATCGCGACAATCTTGATCAAGATCTGCAGGACATGACAAGTCGCGTTCAAAGTTTGACCTTGAAGCGTGATTAGCTGTCTAAACGCCGGTTTGGGGCTGATCAGCCCCGATCATCATCGGCATAGCGATCAGCCGAGTGATCGGGTAGTGATCGGGGCGATCAGCCCGAAATCACTTCGAAAACTCTCTGGACCACCATCACAACGACTTTGCCTGTTCACCGAGCGAAAGCGCGAGGTATCAAGGCCGATTGTTATGGGCACCTGACTCCGATCGGCACGTTGCGTGATGTCTTGATCTTTGCCGATCACCAAGAACCCTGGCGGAACCAATACCGATCAGGCCCCATGCATCATCCGGCGTTTACGGTTTCTCGTCTGCGCACGAATGTATGGTCCGTGATTGTCGTGATAACCATCTTTCGTTTCGTTCTTTCCATAATCATCAATATATCACGACAACTTCTTGATAACTTTCACATTCCATATCCGCAATTCATATCCAGGTACCACTATTGTCTCCATCTTGTATATCGATCGTTCACATGTATGCAAATGTAGTTCTCGTGCATTATATATATATACATCCATTGACTCTGAACCAGCTCAACCACCTTGATCTCCACCTGTTCGACCATTTTTGGCTGATCTGTCACAATGTGTAACCCAGACTATTGAGACTCCTGTATTATCTCTTGTGTTAAGCTTTGTCAAGAGAGTGATCTGTTAGGTGGTGATCTGGTTCGCGATCTCGTCATGATCGAGATCTGGGCTGCTTCCTTTTCATCCTCCACACGAATCAGCTCAGGCAGCCTATTGATCTCCACCAGTTCTTCCAGCAATGCTTGATCAGTAACTATTGATCCGGTCTGATCACGCATGGCCATAGTGGCTAGGTGATCTGCGCTCCGATTCCAATCACGTTTCACATGTAAAAGATCATGCCTTGGCCATCCACGTAAAACTTTCATAACGCGATCGTTCAGTAGCTTCAAAAGTCTGCTTTACAGTCGATCTCTCCAGTGATCTGCCGAATTACCAGGTTTGAATCTCCGCATATGATTACTCTTCCGATCTTTTGCTCTTGCAAGAGATCCAAACCTAGCAGCAGACCACGATATTTGGCCTCATTGACCGTAATACCTGTAGTATAATCTGAACCGGCCGATATAACAGTCCATTCAGGCAGTTTCCATAACAACGCGCTATACGCCCCCACGCCTTTCTTCACACTCGCTGATCCGTCGAAACTTACAACGATCAGATTTTCCTCTGAGCCGACGATCGGTGGGGGTATAGTGATCGATTCACGTGGTTGCTTCCGGGGAGCCACCTCGATCAGGGCTTCATCGACTTCTGATCGGGGCGTGATGCTGGCAGCTAGTGTTCCAAGAATCTCTTGTTCGCCCTTGGTGCACTTAATGATCTCCAAGGTCCACTGAGATAACACCGCTGCCCATCGCCCCAGTCTTCCGTCTAGACCACTCGCTGACAGTAACCACGCCAAACTAGATCGCCTGGATAATACCTTAATTGATCTAGTTACCAGCATAGAGTAGCAAACATCCAATACACGTAATAATGCTAGCACCTCCTTATCCACAATACCATAGTTAACTTCGTTCGGTTTTAATGCTCGGCTTGTGAACGTCACCGGGCAATAAACTCCATCGTGATCTTGGACCAGTGCGGCTGATATTGCCCATTTACTGGCATATAGGATCACCACGGGAATCTTCTCCGGATCGAAGTGTTTCAGTATCGGCGTCGAGATCATCTTCGCCTTTAACATACTGAAGGCTACCATAGCTCGCTTCATATGGTCCTCTGACCCTGGATCAGTCCGATCGATCAGTGATCTAGTCTTGAGATCCATTTCAGTAACTTCCACTTCGTGATCAGTCTCAATTGGTGATCTTCCTACCCGATCACGTTCTCGTAGCCCATGATAATCAACTTCCTTCAGTTCATATAGTATAGCGGCGTAAATCGAAAAGTCTTCGATAAATCTGCTATAATAATTCAGAGATCCGAGGAAGGACTGCATTGCCTTCAGTGATCGGGGAAAAGGTAAGTTGCTGAGAGCAGCCAGATCTTTCGGGTTTGCTTCCAATCCTTGGATCTACACGTTATGGCCGAGGTAAGCGACCTTGGGTTGACCCCAGAAACTCTTGACCACACTGATCGATAAATTCCAGCGCTCGCAGGTGTTCAGGAGTCGTTCGACCTTATCGAATAGCATATCCCATGATGTTGCTGTGACCAAGATGTCATCTATGTATGATCGCCTTCCCAGCACTGATCGGTCCTGATCTTGGTCTGGTTCACCTTCCGTAAACACTCAAGTAGATCAGTGGCTTCCCGATCAGCACTGATCTGGAAATACCCATAGAGAGCATTGTCGATCAGCCTCTGATAGATCTGTGGGGCATTCTTTAATCCAAACGGCATCCGATTCCATTCAAAAAGTCCAAAAGGTGTAACGAAAGCCGAGATCTCTCGAGCGCGATCAGTCATCGAAACCACCCAGAAACCACTAGCATATCCAGCGAACAAAACCATAAAACTTTATCCAGATCTTCTAATAAATCATTGATCAGGGGCATCGGGTAGACCGTCAACTTCGTGAGGCGATTCACCATTCTATAGTCGATACACAATCGAATATCGACCCCATTCTTCTTAATCACGATCACGATCGGTGATGCCCACTGCGATGTTGATGGTCGGATGATCTTTGTACTCAGTAAACCCTTTATCAAATCGGATAACTTTTCCCGATATTGAGGTGCAACTTTACGACAACGCTGAGCGATCGGCCTCGCATTTCCCACGTCTATATCACAAACAGCTCCGAATGCGGCTGGGGGTAGGGCGTTACCTTTCCCCATCAGTAGATGGCGTCTTTTCCAGATGATCTTCTTCAGCTGATCGATCTGCTCGGGAGTGTTCACTTCGGGATCACCAACCTGTAGATCTTCCATGGTGACTTCTGGTATATTGGGCGATATTTCCGGCAAAACGGCCATCTGCTTCTCGATACCTTCAATTTACTGATCGCCACCTTCGTGTATACACACTTGCTTGTCCACCTGATCTGCCTTTTTCTGATCGGTTTCATCTTGAGTCGCTCCTTGTACGTCACTCGACTGATGGTCTACTTCAGGTTCACCTTCCTCCGTAATGACTTCAGCTGGTTCATCTTCCTTTTCTTTCTCCTGATCGTGCTTGAACTCCTCACTGTCATTTCCGCTATCTGGGTCCGTTGTTTTCGGTGAGCCGGGCCTAATTATACTCAATATCTGTGGACCTTCTTTGACCCGGCTTTCCCCTGTCGCTTCGATCGGTGGCCTCCTGATCAGCAGCTTGGTCGGCGTAGAATATTCCGGCTTCTCAACCATAGGTGAAGTATCTTCATCCGCTAAGTCTTCGTCACTGATCAGGTCCGTGGTGGCTTGATAAGCCAGATTCTGCCATTCAATGTATCTTCGTGATCCCACTGAAACATATCCGATCTGTCGAGGTACTTTCCCTTCAGGTAACCACATCCCTAAGATCATGTCTTCGTGGATGATCAGCGGCTGATCGGATATATTCGTGACCCTGATGTAGCTTGATCGGCCGATACCTTTAACGAACGTTGGTACCCATCGTTTACCACGGGTTAACCACAATTGCTGTTGCCGATCACTCGGCCGAATCATGACATTGACCGATCGGGACACCCCGATGTTCTCATATTGACCCATTTTTAGCATCCGTACATGAGTACCATATATCGGCCGGATAAGTGAATCAGCACCTCATCTGGCGGAGTCAGGGTTCCATGAGAAAGGTCAAGTCGTATACCGGCTGGTACCATAAAATCCATCCCCAGTATCGCGTCTTGACCAGCTAACCGGCCAACCCAAGCGTTAAAAAAGTAGACCAGGGATCCTGCCAGGGTGATCTTAACACGTGATCGTCCTTCCGTCATATATGAACTCTCGCCGATCCCAACACATTCTTGCCTCTGGGTACTGTCTATACGACATCCCAACTTACGAGCAAAGGCGGAGTCGATGATCGAGACTTCTGCTCCAGAGTCAAATAAAATAGTGGCTTTTTCATTGTTGATCTTTCCATTAGCTTTAGCCTGTTTAAACCACTTGTCGGGAGAGTGATACTTCCAGTATCCTCGGGATTCACCGGGCAGTAGATCCAACTCCATGATCACATCCGATCGGGAATATTCATCCACTCTGAGACTGTAGATCGGACATCGATCGATGCAATTCGAATTAGAACATGCATTGTCGGTTATCTTCTTTTCCTCAAACTTATCTCCGCTACCGACATATGCATAAATGCAGAACGTAGATCGCTCGGCTCGAACCAGATTCCAACCTGGCGAGCGATCTAGTTTAACATCTTCTCAACATCTGGTGGAAGCATACCAGCATGTTTAGTCGGCACATACCACTTGCGCATCAGATTAAAAAATTCTTCAATAGGGCAGGCACCGGCATCATGAAGCTTCCCACAAGTCTTGCACACGAAAAAACAATGATCGGAAGGGTGACCTTTACGATCACATTTTCCACACGTAATTCTTTTTCAGCAATCACGATCTCCATGTCTGGTCGACCCACAATGAACGCATTTTTTGCGAGATCGGTCCTGATCAGGTTGAAACCCACCAGGTTTTCGTCCATCGATGCCATTAATCGATGATCTCGGGCGATACACTGGCTCCGTCGTAAAGATATGACGATACTGTTCCTCGTCCGAGCTTAAACTTGATTGACCACTTTCCTCTTCCGAACTGGAACTGTCTGATTCTTTCGTGATCATCCGAATTGCTCTGGCTGGTCGTGCCGCTGGTATCTTGCCCTGGTCCGGATGTGGTTTCGACCGGTACCGGTTCGATCCTACCTCGACCTTGGGTTGTCGACTTTTGGCTCGCTGCAGCGTCCTCAGGGTTAGTTCCAATTGCTCCGAATCCTTTATACGGAGCAGGGTTAGCTGATCAGCCAAATCACGACTATCCAGAGTGCCAATAAAGTGTTCGACATGCTCGCGAGCTATATCCGGGTGTCGTGGGTCTTTGATCGGCATTTTCGCGCGTAGACCAGCAACATTCAGCCGATGTAAGTATTCAATCGGTGTTTCGTCGGATCTTTTCTTCATGTGATAGTACTGTCTAGCGACAGACACCTCCGAATTGCAATACTGTTCTTCGAACCCTTCACACAGACGAGGCCACTTCAAACGCACTTCTCGACTCAGCTGTTTAAGCCAATTCTTGGCCGGACCTTTCATTAGATCAGCGAAGATCAAGCATCTTTCACCTTCCGGTGTCTTGTCCCTCAGAAAAGCTGATTTAGTTCGACTTAACCAAGCTCTGGCCTGATCGTCGTCCATGTCTTTGCCGGTAAAATCTTTCAATTCCGAGATCGCAGACATTCGCACTCGGGCAACCGTTCCGGATTCACTGTCAAATGCCTGCGCGGAGGCCATATTCGCCCTACGAGGCATCTCAATGATCAGATCATCTGGATCGAAATGTTGACTGATCTCGCCTTCTGACTCCATGTCCACATCACTCCGTGGAGGTGATCTGTGAAATCGATCTTGGTGATCGGCCTGGCATATCGAACGAACAATTCCGGCTGATCGGACTGATTCCATATCCACGTCCACGGGTCTCTTGGCCGGTTTGTCAGCGGACTGATTCATGTTCGATGCTGATCGCCATGGTTGTCCTTGTCCAGGTGTGTACTGCGGTAATCCATATTGTTCACTCGCAAATCGGTTCATCATAGTCTCGAACATGGTTTTCAATTGCTCAGGGATCTCCGGTATGTTGGTATAACCAGTGCTGGGAGTCGGATTGTTCTGTGGCACTTCCTGAGCATCTTCAAACTATCGTCCGATCTGACTCGACCAGGTTCAGGCTTCCTTTTCCTGGTCTGCGACTCGATCTTGGGGTCGATCTGCTTGATCCCTTTCGGGCCCAACGTCATACGTCTGACCCCAACGAGGAATCGGTGGAGGCCGCTCCAGATCGTGATGACGAATGATATATCGACTCAATATCCATAGGATACTCAACCAACTGTGATCGGTGCGAAGGATCCGCGATCGGCGACTGAACCACTGGGTTCGCCCCTAGTAACGAGGCAAGATGATCATACAGGGTGATCATAGATTCTCTGATCGTCTCTTGATCCAGATCGAATAGCATATTCGCGTCGAAGGCACCAGTAGTGAAGCCAACCTCGTCGATCTGCGCCAAGAGGTTCCTGATCAGATCAAGTTGACTGCCTGTGATCACCGGCCGGGTCGCTCGACCTTCCAGCTTCCCGATGATCTTAGGCTTGATGATCGTTATCACTGGGTTGGTAACCAGGAACTTGTGGAACTCTCGAAGATAGAACAGTCGTTCCACATCTTGGACAGTGGTCTTCTCTTCGTCTTCCTCGAAGATCTTCGGTTTAGGTTTCACATATTTTTTAGGTGGATCGCAAATGATCCGCCCCCATATTTTTTTTCTGTCTTTTTCCATTTTTTTCTTATGCATAGGATCAAGGTTAACACCTCCATCCTTTCCTGGGTTATAGTCAACTTTACTATAACCCAGATCGGCCCCGATCGGGGCCATGTGGGGAGTTATTTCATCTTTAATCTCGACCTGGCACTCCACCAAACCAGGTCGATCATCGCTTCCTTTAGAAATGGACAGCATCGGAGGCGATACGCCTTCCTCCAATACACCCGAAAAAAGTTTCCTCCACTTTGATTTTCACATCTTTTTCATCATCAAAGGAATCACGGTGATATCCTGAGTCACCAAGTGATCCGGGCACGCGCACCATTGTGGTGGAGCCGATTTCCAATTCCATAACCGAAGTCGTGGGTGGAATCCGGATACCCACTGGCCCGGACGACCAACTATCGGAGGGGGTACTCCGTCGATCCTGATCAGCATCGGAATCAGATGAATCACCATTGTGGTGACTGATCTGATCCTCCCGGTCATCTGGCCGGTCTTCATGCTCGTCAGGATCTATGTTTAACTTCATCTCACCTTGTGTACCCGTTGATCGGGGGTGGTTACACTCACTTAGGTGGACTCGTTGACGAAAAGGATGATCTTGATCAGGTTGGAGGGGATGACCTTCTCGAGACGGGGTTGTCCTCGGGTGGAAATCTTCACCGGAGAACGGGTTGGGGTCGATACTTAATCAGTATCTAGGCACTGATCGGGAAAGTTCGTCCGATCAGGCCAGCCAATGAGAGAGAGATAATAAGAAACCAAGAAAACGCGATCAAACTACGATCTTCCACAGTAATCCACAGACGTTATCTCCACAAAACCTTTTCCAATATTAATAACGTGTTCCAGACACGTGCGCGTGGGCGGTGAGGCTTGATCACCCAATAAAACCCGTCGGGGGTCTTCCGGTAAGCCAAAATGCATCTAAGCGCGTCTTAACCGGAAATTAAGTTGACCAAGAGGGGACTAGTTAACCCTGTGCTCCCAATGACCGCAACACGTGGCGGAGCGACTCTTTGCTTAGGGGGAAAATCAAAACCTGTTATTATATATGCAATGTCCTATACCTAGTGTACCATACACCAACTCATGCCTGATTAATACTTCGAACCTATTTACTTCGTCGCACGGTTGCGTAGCACCACCTTGCCCATCCTAGCTGTACATTCAAGCTGATCTGTAACAGTTCTGCCCTGATCACGACCCGACTCCTATAAAGATCTTCAACCCATCCCGATCTTCGATAAACGACTTGGAAACCACTTGAGATCTGCCCTTCTGACACTTGTTCACTTCATATCCAGCCCGACTTGACTGAGAACTTCAACTGCTTTCGCGTCTGGACGCCGATCAGAGGCTGATCAGCCCCGATCACGATCGGCATAGTGATCAGCCGAGTGATCAGGGCGATCAGCCCTTGATCACCTCGGGAACTCTCTGGGTCACCATCACAACGACTTCATTCATCTGCTCAGCCATACTTCCGACCTTCATACCCCGTAGGGGCAACCATATCACACTGATCTCGGCTGATCGGGCCTAATCGGGCCTTGTCACGTCATCCTCGGACAAATCCATCGGTCATCATCACTCACACAACTCGCCATTCCACATGCCCCATTTCATTCCACATCTGATCTTCATATCTTGGGCATAATCAGTTGGCTCGGCCGATCGGGCCGAAACTTCGTGTCATAATCAACTTCACAACTACAGAGTTCATAGATCGGCTAGATGGCTGTCCCTGATGCGTCATGTCAACAATTGCTGTATTGCCAACTCGTTATACATCCACGGGAACTTCACTTAGTAATTGTGATCACGATCATGATCGTGATCTCCACCGTTCCATCAGCGTCTGGGACTGGGCGTAGTGACAGTACTTGGCTGATTTCTTCACATCGCGAATACCCGTTGTCCGCCACCTTTTCATCGTAAATGCGATCGGCCTTTCCCACCCATCAACCGTCTTATGTTGATGGGTGTTCCATCGTCACCAATCAACGGCCATGTGTGGTCCACTTCATTCTCAACATTTTTTGATCGCTTTACCACAGCCGCCCCTGTGACCAACTGCAGCCGCGCAACGACTACAGTTCGACTCATTCACTTCCAAATTTCCTCTTTGGCGATCACCATGGCTGACTCGAGCCGATCTTCTCGTCCTCTTTCGTCATCCTCGACTGCCCGTCCGATCACTGCCTCGCCTTCCGTTTCCGGTTCGGCTGATCCAGCGACCACCCCAATCGCGACTTCGGCACCGATCACGACCAGTCTCATCCGTCCTACGACGACCATGACTTCATATCGCCCGCCTTGGAATCTTCCCGCTCGGCCTTCCTCAGATCGACCCGTCCGTTACTTGGAACAGCTCGCTCGTCTAGTGGAGGGATCGGGTCCACTCACGTTGGGGTCCATGAAAGCTTGCCGACTACGGTCGGAACTCCGAAGTGCAATTCCCGAGTTGGTTTCTCTATATGATACCAA
>MIQA02002174.1:0-11120 GCA_001887855.2 Sclerospora graminicola | reverse complement strand
GGAGTTGGTTCATCGCTCAAAACTTCAACGTAAGTATTTTTCCTCTTCTTGTGTTGTGACCCGGTCGCTTACGGTTTCCATGCCCTTATCACTTCACAGCACAGCAGTTGGAACAGCTGAAACAACAGTCTTTCCGACGTATCCCAAGAGTTATCGCATCTTCGTGCTCGACACCGCCAGGTGTCCCACGACTTAGATGCCGTGCGGGACGACCGAAACCACCTGCGCGAGTCCCACGCTCAAGCTCTCCGCCACAATTCTTCTCTGGAGCAGCAGTTGCAAGAAGCTTCCTCCCGACAACGAGAGCTGCGATCTGAGCTTTACCAGGTCCAGCGAGGTCATCGTGACGCCCATGATAAGCTGACTCGGGCCGACCGTTTTTGCGCCGCCCTGCAGGATAAAGAGGATCGTTTTCGGTCCCTGTTGTGCGAACTACAAGACCAGCTCAAAACGACTCAGGCCCAAATCGCTCCTCTCCTACAAGCTCCTTTGAGTGCACGACAGGCCATCCTGGCCGTCTTGGGGATGGTGGATCAGTGGAAAACCTTCCCACCAAAATCATCCCGGTCATCTGCCTCAGCAGAATCGGGACCTGGGGAGTTTCCTGCCGGCCCTAATCCGCCCCTGGCTGGTTCGGACCCCTCGCCCGCCTCGGCGGGATCGGGGAACGGAAAACGTCCGGCCAGTTCTAACCCTTCCCCGGCCGGTTCCGTCCGCCTTCCGCCTCTCCCAAACGAAGAAAAAGGAGCGAATGCTCCCCTTCGCGCCGATGTCATCCGGGCAATTCGGCCAGCGAACAAGAGCTTGAGTCGGACAGCGACGATAGCTTGCTCGCAATGAGGCCCGCTGCCGTATCTCCACCCGTTTCACCGGAGAGAACTGGTCTTACGCCTGGCTCGTCGTCTAGCTCTGAAGATGACGCGGCATCCAGCTCGGCCGCCGCTTCGCCATCCGGATCGGCAGCTGCTTCACAATCCGGCCCGGCAGCTGCTTCGCCATCCGGTACCCAGATTGGCTCTCCGTCCGTTTCATCCTCGGGCTCAGATCCGCCCTCCCCTAGGTATATATTCGATGATGACGAAGAAGACGAGGACTACGACGAACAGCAGATGTTCGCTGCGTTGTCTCGCTCTCGCGCGGACACCCGTCGTCGCCTCTCATATTCTGGTAGCCAAACGATGGATCAACCGGGTCTTGATCAGGTTATCGATTTGCAGACTCCGCCGCCGGCGGGTTTTGGATCCGGAGGGTATGAGCTGACTGATTCCTCTTTGCCCCCCGACGCTGTCGTCACCCCGGCCTCTCAGGTCGCCCGTCCCCTAAATTCCAACGGCGTACTGTAGCAGAGGAGAAGGTGGAGGAGAATGAAAAAAATGACATCCCTGATCAGTGGTTGATTCTCGACCTGAGCGATCCCGAAGAACCTCTCTCCAAAACTCCGGCCAAAACCCGGCGGCCAGCTCTGGCCGGACCTCGTCCCAAACGTCGATCCAGCCGGCCGGCGACCAAACCCAAGATCCGGCGGAGCACTCTAGCTCCTGCGCCCCTTTTCCCAAACTTCCGCTTTTGTGGCTGTCGGACGGGCGCTTCCCTAGTGAGGCGGATCAGTCCGCCATCCAGCCTTGGACGGTCGAGCAGCTGAGAAATTTAAGTCTTGCCGATATTTCCAGTTCTCAACTCGCTCACTCTCTGTCCCGTCCGCCTCTCTGGATATTCCCTCGGTCACGCAAGTCGCCTCCATCAGGGACTTGGCGCCCCGACCTGATAAGGTCGGGTGCTATTGATACGAAGACCGAGCCTAGGAAGATCTTGGCCACTGAGATGCCCGATATGGGACTTCCATCCGGCCCATGGTTTACGGAATTCAAAACGAGGTTCCAGGACTTCGCTGTGGCCCATGCCTGGTCCATCTGGGAATCCCCCCATTTTCTGTACATCTCTGCAGACGATAAACGAGAGGACGCATCTCTCCGAGCATATTCCGCCGCCCGAAAAAATCGACGAGGACGCATCTCTCCGAGCATATTCCGCCGCCCGAAAAAATCGATGAGGACGAGCTTCCGAAGCATGGGTCCGTTTATGCGCGTTTGTTACGGAAGGCATCTGGGATGGTGTTTGTGACCTGGACCTGTTTCTCTCTCCGTTTATACTCCATCTGCCAAACCGAAGGTGCGGAGGTGCAGCGGAGGGTGGAACGTGGTACCCTGGCCTAGGTGCGCGGGATCAGACTACCTCTCTTTCCGAATCTCTGGCGGCCATTGACCGGCAAGATCCTTGGCGTAATCAATACCGCAAACGACCCTTTGACCATCCTGGACTTCAAGTGTTCCGGCTCCGCAGCAAGTATAATCGTCCATAGGGATGGGCAACTGGGCTCTTTTGATTCTTTTTTTTCTTCGTTTCCTTTTCAATATATCCACCCGTGCTTCTTTCATCTCCACTCCAATCTTTTACTTCGACTTTTTTACCCCTGATTAGTCATGCCCAATTTGCTTGTGGGTCTGAAGGATCTCTTGTTGCCGCAGGGCATCTCTTGGTCCGGTCGGGTCTGAATGCCTTGCTCCCATTCCTGGTCGCCATACTCTCCTTCTTCGGGACGGTTGGGTCCGGGCGGATGGTCCTCGTATCTAGCGGCTGGTTTGATTATCTCCGACAGCTTGTTCATTTCTGCCAATCCGTCCAACAACCCTGGGTCCGAGACGGTGAGGCCGACCTGATCTCGCATGGCCAAGGTGGCCAGATGGTCTGCGCTGTTGTTCCACTCTCGTTTGACATGTAACAGTTCATGTTCCGGCCATTTCCGCAGGGCGGACATGACCCGATCGTTCAACAGTCTCAGCCGGGGCGCCTTGCAATCTATCTCTCCTGTGATTTGCCGGATCACCAGATTGGAATCACCACATATGATGATCCGCCCCTGCGTCCGGCCAGCCAGCAGATCTAGGCAAAGTAAAAGCCCTCTGTACTCCGCTTCGTTCACAGTTATGCCAGGCGTGAAATCTGAAGCGGCCGTGACCACTTTCCATTCGGGCAACTTCCACAAAATAGCACTATAGGCCTCGACTCCCGTCTTTACTCTCGCCGACCAATCCTCCGTAGGTCCCACTGTTGGCGGCGGTAATATGATGCATTGTCGAGGCTGCTTCCGAGGCGCTATAGCTATCAGTGCTTCCTCCACTTCTGCCCTTGGGGTAATGCTGGCCGCCAGCATGCACAGTATCTCCGCTTCTCCTTTAGTACACTTGATTACTTCGAGAGACCACTGCGACAACAGAGCAGCCCATCTCCCCAGCCGGCCGTCAATTCCATTTGCCGTCAGAAGCCATAACAGGGTCGATCGTCTTGATAGCACCTTGATAGGCCGAGACACCAGCATAGTATAGCACACATCCAGGATCCGCAATAAGGCCAAAACTTCTTTATCCACTAGCCCGTAGTTAACTTCATTAGCCTTCAGGGTCCGGCTGGTGAATGTCACAGGACAGTACACTCCGTCATGATCTTGAACAAGGGCAGCTGAGATGGCCCACTTGTTAGCGTAGATGATGACCACAGGAACCTTATTAACATCAAAATGCTTCAAGACTGGTGTAGTCGCCATCTTCGCCTTCACCATGCCAAAGGCTACCATCGCTCGGGTCGTGTGATCGTCCGGGCCGGCCGTGCTGGAATTTGGCGGCCGGCTGCCTATCGGGGCACAGAAGGGCGCCATCTCATTGGTGGAAATAGTTGACAAGGGCGGCATCTCATTGGTGGAAATATTAGACCCGGGCGGCATCCCATTGGCTGATATTGCTGGCTCGGCTCGCGTTTCCACTTGCCTATCCTGCTCTCTCAGCTTGTGGTAATCCACCTCCCGTAATTCATACAAAACCGCAGCATAGACCGCGAAATCCTCAATGAACCGACTGTAGTAATTCAGGCTGCCCAAAAAGGATTGCATAGCCTTTAGAGACCGCGGGAAAGGCAGATTACTCAAGGACTCCAAATCCTTCGGATTAGCTTCCAATCCGGCGATCGAAACTTGATGACCCAAATAGGTCACCTTAGTCTTTCCCCAGAAACTCTTAACCACACTAATCGAAAGATTCCACTTTTCACACGTAATCATCAACTTTTCCACTTTGTCACACAGTAAATCCCAGGTAGTAGCCGTCACAAGAATGTCGTCAATGTAAGACCGCCGCCCCAAAACTGAAGGTTTTGGGTCGGGGTCCGGGTCACCTTCGGTGAACACGTCACCGACCAGAGCCGGATCTTGATCCGCCTTGATCTTGAAGTGTCCGTACAGCGCGTTATCTATCAGCCGTTGATAAATCTGCGGGGCATTCTTCAGACCGAACGGCATCCGGTTCCACTCGAACAGCCCGAAGGGCGTCACGAACGCAGAGATCTCCCGTGCACGATCGGTCATAGAGACCACCCAGAATCCACTGGCCATGTCCAATGAGCAATACCACAAAACTTTATCCAAGTCCTCCAGCAGGTCGTTTATCAGCGGCATCGGGTAAATCATCAGCTTAGTCAGCCGGTTCACCAGCCGGTAGTCAATGCACAACCTTATATCCACCCCATTCTTCTTAATAATAATTACAATGGGCGAAGCCCATGGCGAGGTGGACGGCTGAATTATCTTGGTGGCCAGCAATCCCTTGATAAGCTCTGACAGCTTTTCCCGATACTGGGGGGCGACTCTTCGGCATCTTTGTGCAACCGGCTTGGCGTTTCCCACATCAATGTCGCATACCGCCCCATGGGCGGCCGGAGGAAGTGCGTTTCCTGGTCCGATCAGCAGATGCTTTCTTTTCCATATGATATCCTTCAGCCTGCTGATCTCTTCCGGGGTGTTCACATCCGGGTCTCCCACTTGCAGATCGTCAATAGTAACCGCTGGGGGGCAGGGGGTTACCTCAGGTAGCACCGCCATCTGATCCTCCATGCCTTCAACATATAGCTCGCCCCCTTCATGAATGCAGACTTGGTCAGCTTCGACTAATTCGGGATCCTGATCGGCCGGCTGGGTCGATCCGCCTTCGGCTATTTTTGATCGGAGGGCTGGGTCGATCCGCCATCATCTCGTGCATCAACCCATCCGGCATCGGGGGCTACCGCACATGTAAATCTGCCTTGTCCTTTCTCCTGATTCCGTCATTCGTTCGTCTTCATCGGGGTGGGCAAAACCAGTTCAGCGATCGGGGCATAGTCTCGGCCAATACGTTCAACCGGACCCGGCGACGGCCGGCTCCGAGTCAGTATCTTAGAAGGGGTCCGGTACTCTGGTTTAGCCACCATTGGAGTCTGGTCCTCTTCTCCTTCTTCCTCTTCGCTGACCAAATCGGATGTTGCCTGAAAGGCCAGGTTTGCCACTCGATATAGCGTCTTGAGCCAATAGTGGCATAACCCGGCCGGCGGGGCACCTTGTCCTCGGCCAGCCACATTCCAATGATACGTCTTCATGCAAGGTGGGGGGCCTTTCCGAGATGTTGGTCACTCTTATAGAGTTGTGATGACCATCCCCTTTGACAAACGAGGGCACTCGCCTCTTGTCAGCCATAACTTACGCCGCCTGTCGTGAGGTCGTACCATTACTTTCACTGCTTTTCCCACTGGCACCGTTACAAACTGACCTAACTTGAGGAACTGGACGTGGGCACCATATAAAGGCCGCCGGCCGGCCAGCTGGATCTGCACCTCATTCGGCAACTTCAATGTTCCCTGTGATAAATCCAATCGTATGCTGGCTGGGACCATAAAGTCCATCCCCAGAATTGCATCCTGCCCAGCCAGCTTGCCTACCCAGGCGGTAAAGTAATACACCAAAGACCCAGCCAACGTAATCTTAACTCTTGTCCTTCCTTGGGTCATGTATGAACTTTCTCCAATGCCGATGCATTCCTGCCGCTTCGTCTCGTCTATTTCACACCCCACCTTACGAGCAAAGGTGGTGTCAACGATAGACACTTCTGCGCCAGAGTCAAACAGCATGGTAGCCTTCTGGTTATTGATTTTGCCATCCGCCTTGGCTTGCTTGAACCACTTATCCGGTGAATGGTATTTCCAATAACCTCGCGACTCGCCGGGTAACAAATTCAATTCCATAAGCACTTCAGACCGAGAATATTCGTCCGTCCGTATACTGCTCACCAGGAAGGGGTCAGCCGTGCTGCCCGGGGACCGGATGACGTAATCGTCAAACTTACATGTATTATCGGTTACGCTTTGTTTTGCTTCTTGATTATCCTCCTTACCGACATATGCATAGATACTAACACTAGACCGCTCGGCTCGAACCAGATTCCAACCTGGCGAGCGATCTAGTTTAACATCTTTTTCACTCCGGGCGGCAGCATTCCAGCATGCTTGGTCGGGACGTACCACTTCTTCATCTGGTTGTAGAATTCTTCAATTGGGCACAGTCCCGCCTCGTGCACCTCCCCGCAAGTCTTACACGTAAACAGGCAGTGTTCCGCCGGATGTCCCTTTCTCTCGCACTTCTTGCACGTCAGCCGCTTCCAACAGCTCCGGTCGTCATGCTTGATGGACCCACAGTGGGTACATTTGCGCCTGGGGTAATCCTGGTCAGTTCGAGCCGGAAAACCCTTCGGCTGACCGGACCCGGCTGGCAGCCTGGACGGCTGACTGGCTTCTGCCGAGAAAAGGTACCAATACTGTTCCTCCTCAGACTCGCCCCCAGATCGCTGATACTCCTCTTCCGAGCTGGTCGCGTCTGACTCTCGGGCGACCATGCGGACGGCTCGGGCCGTCCTGGTAGATGGCGGCCGGCCTCCTTGATCCGCGTTAAATCGGGACTTGAAACGGCCGGTTCCAACCGCCGCCTTGGGGCCTCGCTTCTTCGCTCTTAGGTAGGTGCGCAACGTCAATTCCAGCTCCGTGGTGTTCTTCAATCGCAGTAACGCCAGCTGGTCCGCCAGCTCCCGATCGTCCAACGTGCCGATAAAATGCTCCACATGTTCACGAGCGGCTTCCGACCGGCTGGCATCTTCTTTAACCGGTATATTCGCCCTCATGCCAGCGACATTTAGGCGATGGAGATACTCCAGAGGGGTCTCATCCGCCCGCTTCTTGGTGTGGAAATATTGGCGCGCCACCGACATTCCAGATCCACAATATTGTTCTCCGAACGCTTCAGCCAATCCCCTTCAATTAACTCGAACTTCCCGGCTGAGCTGTTGGATCCAGTTTTAGCCGCACCCGTCATTAAGTCTCCGAAGTTCGGGCACTTCTCATAGTCCGGCGTCCGGTCTCTGAGAAATGCCGACTTCGTCTTGCTCAGCCATCCTCGGGCTTGGTCCTCGTCCATGTCTCGTCCAGTGAAATCTTTTAGCTCGGACGTGGCTGACATCCGAACCCTTATAATCGCTCCTGAGTCCGGATCAAACGCTTGGGCCGAGGCCATGTTGGCTCGGCGAGCCATCCCCAGGTCCAGGTCATCCGGATCGTAGTGGTACTTGGCCGACTTGACGGATTCCATATCCACGTCGCTGAGAGACAGCTTCCTATTCGTTGGCCGACGTCCGGTCCGGCGGCCTGTCTGGCGGCTCGGCGGGGCGGCATGGGGTTCACTCTGCTTGGACTGCACCGACTCCATGTCTTCGTCACTCGGCTCCCTCGCATAGTACTGGACTGGCTCGGACGCCTGACTTCCACGACGAGCCGGCTGGTCCGGTGACTTCGGACTGCCGCGGCTGGCACTCAGCCGACGCTGCTCTTCCAAGTATCGTTCCATCATCGCCGAAATCATGTTATGCAGGTGATCCGGCACTTGAAGGCTCTCCTGGGGGTCGGCTTGAGGGGCGACTTGGGGGGCGGCCGGGCTGCCAGATCGACATTCCTTTTTGATCCGCCCATCCGCGTCTTCCTCCTTCGGCTCTGGATCCGCCGTCGCCGTCCGAGCCTGTACGCTATACTGACTGGCTTTCTTCCGCTCGGGCGTATTCGGATCCTCACGTCCTCCAAGTCTCATGGCCGTCGCCACACGCGCTGCTCCCCTTGGGCCAAGCGTCATACGGGTGATACCCACCGATGAGTCGGATGAGTCCGCTTCCGAAGGGGCAGACTCGTACTGAGAAGAACCCGAGTGTATCCCGGCCGGTCTGCTTGCTGCCGGCGGCGTGGACGGCGCCACTCCAGTCGTGGCTGTCATCTTCTTCGACGGCGGCGAACAGCCCACTAGCGGTACCAAGCGGTCGTGCAGTGCGCTGGATGCCTCCTTCAACTTGTCCACCTTCAGATCAAACAGCTCGTTCGGATCGAACACGCCGGTGTTAATGCCGGCTTGTTTGAGTTGATCGAATAGTCCTCTAATAAGGGGCACGTGGCCGTCTGAGAGAGTTGGGGGAGAGACGGGACCTTTCAATCCGCCTATGATCTTCGGCCGTGTTTTTTCAGCACCTTGTCCGTCTGCAAGAACTGCCCCAACTCGTGAAGATGGAAAGCACGCTCCAAGTCTGTATCCGTTGATAGGCCGTCCTGCTTTTCTTCTTCTTCTTCGAAACGCGGCCTATCTTTGTGGGTCGGGTAATCCGATTCCTGCCAATCCGGTCTCTTTAGGGGTAGGTGGGCCGATCGCGACTTGGTCCCGATCTGGCCGGCTTCCCACTCCGGTCGTATCCGACTTCCGCTTCTTCTTTCTTAATTTTTTCTTTTATATCCATAATATGCATTTGTTTGTTAGGATCATGGTCGGAACCATGATCCTTCCTCGGACTATGATGACTTGCACCATAATCCGATCCGGCTCCAGCCGTGTAGCGGCCGGCACTGCCGTGGGTAGTACCGTAATCCGGCCCCGGCGGAGCCTCTAGGGGAGTAACTTCTTCTTTAATGTCGACCTCGAACTCCCCCATTCCGAGTCGACCATCGCATCCTTCCATCTTCAGCAGCATTGGGGGCGATATGCCTTCCCCCAATGCACCCGACACAACATCGTCAACAAATGTGACAGGTTTAGGTCTTTCGCCCGCTAGGGACTCGCGGTGATATCCAGGGTCACCAAGAGATCCGGGCACGCGCACCATTGTGGTGTAGTCGCTCTCAGAAATTCTTCCTGAGACGCGAACACCCACGGGGGCCCAGACGACTGACTGTCGGAGGGGGTACTCCGTCCATCCGAGTCATGATCCGATCCGGCATCCGGCCGGCTGGATCGGTCACTTCCATCCGCTTGATCGTGACGACTCGGATGTTCCATGTTGAAAGCTCACCTTGTGTACCCGTCAGTACTGGCGGTTGCGCTCTCTTGGTAGACCCTAGGGCGAAAAGTGTAAAGCCCGTCGAATAAGGGGATGGGGGTTAGGACTAGGGGTAGCTCCTGGGCGGAAATCGTCACCGGGGAGCTCGACTGGCAATATACTTGAA
The DNA here is from genome assembly GCA_001887855.2 of Sclerospora graminicola. Taxonomy (NCBI): domain Eukaryota; phylum Oomycota; class Peronosporomycetes; order Peronosporales; family Peronosporaceae; genus Sclerospora; species Sclerospora graminicola. The sequence goes on along the minus strand of MIQA02002174.1, from coordinate 1,742 downwards.
TTTTGTATACTGCGACGGCTGGACCGAGAATAGTCGATCAGCCAGCCAAACCAATAATAATGAAGGGTAAATCCAAACGTGTACCTAAAGGGGAATCCAAATATAACTCCACAATCTTCCACAGAAGGCCAAAATGTTACCACTTCCCAATACTTAATATACCGTGTTCAAAACACGGGCGACTTGAGGTGAGTATACGAAACGCCGCGACTCCCGGTCAGGGGACTTCCGGTGGGTTACCTTAACCTTCCCCGGGCAAACCAATAGCAGCAAGAGGGGACCTTGTTAGCCCTCCGCTGTGAGCCAATAAAAGCGACTTGTGTCTAAGAAAGCGAAACGTATAATGATTTATCCCTATATCCAATACCCCCTTTTGTGTAACCTACCCCAAATAGCCCGGCTGGCCTGTCATGTGTCTTACCCGAAGTATCTCGGTTAACTCCGATTTTGTGTGTACCAGCCCGGCCGGTACACCCAACCCAAATGGTACCAGCCCGGACGGTACACCGAACCTAGCCGGTACTAGCCCGGCCGGTACATCGAACCCAGCCGTATCGGCCAGATGGCCATCCGTATGAGCTCCCTGGCTGCTGGCGTTAGCACTTCCTTGGCAGCTCCACGTCCGATCCGGGTGCCTCCTTCATCCACTGGAACACTCACCCTCCTTCAGGCCCCTTTCGCTCATACCTTCCAACCAATCCGCCACCAATTCGCCCCTCGGCCGTCCGCAATCAGCGGTCGTCCCGTCCGCTTAGCCCGCTAGCCCAACTATCCATGTCTTCAGTCGCGTTCAACCGGCCTGATTCCAGGCCTGGCGCCGTCCGGCCGCTAGTAGATGCGCTCGGCGACGGCTATCCGGCACCTATGCCCTCGGTCCATATTTCTGCCAATCAGAATGCGCCCTCTGGAAAGTACTTCACACCTTCCCATCAATTATTTCATAAGTCACTTTACCACAACAGCGCCAAGCTGTAATACGCTATATAAAAGACGCACTTGCTTCCGCTTTTGACAAGCAGAAGCAAAATGCACATAAGACTGGAAGGAAAAACACAAATTCCTTTCAAAAAGGTGAATTAGTATTGTTATCTACAACTAATTTGCCTACACATGCAATTAGCAACTTCCCTACACGGAAGTTGCTCCCTAAGTTCATTGGGCCCTTTAAGGTCCAAGGTGTTAAGGGGAATGCCTACACTTTAGACATTCCCGCGGCCATGCGCCTTCACCCAACGTTTTACGTTGGGAGGCCCAAGCCGTACCGATCGTCTACGTCTTCGGACGAGACGCATCGCCACGGCGAATGCCGTGCTTCTTCAAGTCTCCCAAGAGAGACTTGTAATCGGTCTCCAACCGATTGTGAGAAGTCTGGAGAGTTTCCATCTCCGACTTTAGTCGATCAATCTCGACCAGCAGAAGATCATTCTTCTGCTGCATTGCGAGATGCGCGCTCAAAATGTCGCGAATCTCGTCGCGATGAGTACGATACGTCCTCATCGAGTGCGACATGTCGGCGCTCAGGGCGTTACAGTGCCTCTCGAGCTTGCGGAGCTGGTAACCATGCTCCGCAACAACAACGCCGAGGGAATTACCAACCCCCGCCGCCCCTGATTGATAATCAGGGGAATAAGCGTTATATTCTCGAGCGCTTGCTATCGAAGGGCTCGGTTCCCTATAAGAAGGGGAAGCGTACCGAGTACTTGGTACGCTGGTTGGGATATTCCCAAGAGTTTGACTCTTGG
>MIQA02002173.1:0-13262 GCA_001887855.2 Sclerospora graminicola | reverse complement strand
GATCTTCATTCTTCGTGCATGACAGGCCGATCAGGCCGTAACTTCGTATCATAGCCAGCTTCAACCACTATACCATTCAGAGATCGGCTGGTCACCTGCCCTTGGTACATCATGTCAACAGTCACTGTTTCTTATTACATCCACGGGAACTCCACTTAGTGACTGTGATAACGATCGTGATCGTGATTTCCATCATTCCGCCAGTGCCTGGGACTGGGCTTAACGACCATACTTGGCTGATTTCTCCACGTCGTGAATATCCGTTGGCCACCACCTTTTCTTCTTAATCGTGATCAACCTTTTCTCACCCATCAACCGTCATATGTTGATGGGTGTTCTTTCGTCACAAATCAACGGCCATGTGTGGTCCACTTCAGTCCCAATATTTTCCGATCGCTTCACCACAACTTCTTGGTCAATCGTATATCCCTTGGTTTCGTTGTATACCACACGCATTCCCAAAAATTTAGCCACTTGTCCGAGGTTCTTTATTTCCAACATTTTCATATCTTGGAAGAAATTTTCCACGAGAGTCGCATGCGTCCCAGTAACTAGAAGGTCATCCACATAAACCCCGACAATTGTAATCCCTTCTTGATTGTTTGTTACATACAAGCACATGTCGGTAATGCATTGTTTGAAACCAAGTGATAATAACTTCTCGTGTAGCAACTTGTTCTACAGCCGACCCGCTTGTTTGAGACCGTATAGTGTTTTATTCAGCCTTAATACTCGTGAGTTTTGATTGTTTGAAGTTACATCATTTGTCTCCATGCCCTTTGGTACGAAAAGAAAAATTTCATGCTCATCCTCACTTGCTTTTACATAAGCATTCGGGATGTCACCGTGCTTAGCGGGGACCTTCCACTTGACAGCCAAAGCCAGAATAATCTTCACCGTGCTCATTTCGATCACTGCTGCGAATGTGAGCGTATAGTCGACGCCGAACCTCTGTTCATTTCCGCACGCTACAAGTCTGGCTTTGTACCTTTCGATCTGTCCGTTTTCATCCATTTTGGTCTTGAAAACCCATTTTGTATGCAGTGGCTTGCAGTCTTTCGGCATATCCACCATTTTCCATACGTCATTCCTTTCGAGAGCTTCAATTTCTTCTTTGATGGCTATCTTCCATTTCTCTCGGTTTGAACTCTTCATTGCTTGTGAAAACTTTCGTGGGTCGACTTCAGTAATCATGTTTACAGTGCCTTCTTTCGGTCCTTCTTCGACTGCGTCACACCCTTCTTTGTTCGCCGCTTGATCTTGCTTCTTTGCGTACGCCCTGGTTCCGTGCCTTTCGCGTGCCCACGTTTTGGGTTTCCGTTTTTCCTTTTGTTTGAGCTTTTCGGTTGCTGCTCCTTGTGCCATGCCTCCTTCTAATTCGTGAGCTTCATGTAGTTTCTTCTTTACTTGTTCGTTCTGCACTTGATCCAGCGTTTCAATGTTCTTTATATGTTGTGTAACCACAACCTTGCGTTCCGATCTTAATAGGACTTTGAAACCTTTTGTCTCTTCGACTTTTCCCACAATAATTCCTTCTTGAGCTCTGTGCGCGAGCGAATTTTTTCCGGGGTTGCGGTACACCGTGCAAGGTGAACCAAAAGCCACAATGTCCCCGAGATTTGGCACCTTCCCTGTTAGTACTTCGATAGGAGACGCTCTTTTTCCGTTCGCGTTTGTAGGACTTCTATTGATTATATAGGCTGCGTATTGTACCGCGTCGCCCCAGAAAGCCAAACTCAAGCCACAAGAAAAGATCATGCACCGGGCCATGTTCATAATGGTCCGATGCATCCTCTCAGCTTTCCCATTGCTTGATTGGTTTCCGGCTTCACTCACTTGTCTCGAAATGCCTGTGTTCTTGCAAAAACCATCGAGGTTTTTATATTCTGCACCTCCGTCGGTTCTTAAGACGTGTATCTTGCAGTTGTATTGCCGTTCGAAGTGCGCCATGAAGTGTTCGAATTTTTTTGCTGCAACGTCTTTAGTTTTAGCCAAAAACACTCTCACGTAATTAGACTTGAAATCGACAAAATTCACCATGTACCGATTTCCAAAACGATCTTTGGGTGTAATTGGTCCTTTCAGGTCCGAGCATATGACCCCACCAATCCTATCGGTAGGTGCATTGCTTCCACTGTCCTTTTTTGATCGAGAGTTCTTGGTTTGCTTGCCTTGGGCGCAAGTCGAACAGTTTAGACGCCTTGTGTCGGTCAACTCAATCCCACTTTTAGGGTCTTTTGCGAGTTTTCAATCGTATCATAATTCAAATGCCCTAGGCGCGAATGAAAGTGCATAAGGGTTCCTCTCTGAATGTCCGAACCCGTGTCATACTGGTTTTCGCTTGATTCGAGCACCGAAAACACTGTATTTTCAACCTCCTTCCTTGGTAGGTCTATCTTCACGTCAACTGAAAGAACCTTGTTAATCCTTTCGATATCGAACATGGCTTTGTTTGACGATCTGTGTATCATTATTCTTTTTCCTTGCCTGTAGGCCATTTCACATCCTTTTTCTTCCAAAAGGCCATAAAAAATAATGTTTCTTGCGAGATTTTCAACGTAATACACCTCTTCAATCCGGATATTGTTCGTAACTTCACCCGTCTTCACTTTTATCTGTATCCATCCCTTTTTGGACACGTTCAAAGTCTTGCCGTCTGCTTGAAAACACGCTCCACTTACGTCCTTTGCGTTTCGTAAGAAACTTGAGTCGTTCACCAGATGCATGCTTGCACCAGAATCCAAAATCCACTTGTTTTTGTTCAAATCCTTGTAGTCACCTGATATAGTCAAGGTGAAATCAACTTCTTTCGTAATGTTCCCCTTGTTTCGACATTTTTCTTGAGCGTGTCCGAATTTACCACAGTTTCCACACTTTTTCGTCTTCGGTTTGTTTTCAACGTAGTTTACTGTCTCGTTTCCTGTGTACTTCTGACTTTTGCCGTCATTTTCGACCGCAGCGGCAAACGGACACAATTCTTCTGCTTGCCTTAGGAAATCCGTCCTCATATGGTTATATTTAGCCATGAGGATCATCTTAAGTTCAGGTGATGCATAATGGACCACATTTTCCAGCACCAAACCTTCACTTCCACCAACAGCTTCCGAAATCGCTACCAGGTAAAGGTAGTGTTCATTCCAACTCCTTGGGTGCTTCTTGCTTGGATATAATTTTACCGATTGTGCTGGCGTAATGGTCGTATGAAAGGCGTTCAACATCTTGTTCATTATGTGGACCAAGGTTGGGTGTTCCTTCCACCAGAAATCAACTTGCCGATTGTAATATTTTTCAGCAGTTCCTGCCAGATAATGCCCCAAGAGATCAACCTTGATCTCTTCGCTCCACACGTATCCACAAGCAGATTCAGCAATCGAAACTTGTCGTATAAACCTTGTGCCCCATTCCTTGAAACCTGCGCCAAGCCCTCGATATACTTCTTTTCCATCGAAAATCCTAATTGATAGCTTGCAATCCTTGGCCGATGGGGTCTTAAACATTTGGGGTGGCGCTTGATTGAAATTTGGCATCGGCGGCGCCCTCATATCCGGCGGATTAAATGCTTGTCCTGGTGCCGGGTTATAATTTTGGCCCGCCGGCCGTCCTTCATTAACATTCCGATAGTTTTCTTCGTACACGAAAGGCTTCTTTTCTGGAGTGCTGTCGAACGATGCCATCCGCATTTTAGTTCCCAGCCTCATTGAGTTATTGAATCCATAATCTTCAATGTTTACGTTCGTTGACTCCAACTTGTCCAATCGATCCGTAATTTTTTCTAGCATTTCTAGGAGCTTGACTCCTTCTGCTCCGAAACCTGCTTGAGTGGCCTCCTTGGGTTTGTTTTCACCAACCTTTTCGCCCCCATTTGGGCTCATAACCTGTTCGCTTGTAGAGTTTTCCATAGTAAAATCCACAAAGTAGCGTAGGCGAGATAGTTGAAAATATTAATGCAATATTTCGCTGCAGACTTGAAGTTGAAGTTGTCTTGTGCTTGTCCAAAGTAGCTTAAGAGCGCGTGCAAACCTTCTAATGTCCTTTAGTCAGCGGAGTCCAAGGCAAACAGAAACAGGGACGTAGTTAATATAATGTATATTAAAAAGTGATTAGTTTCCTAAGTCGCTAATCTATGCATGCGAAGTGTCTTCGCTGGTTTCAATCTCCTACGCGACCGTACTATAACTTCATGGTGCTAATAATAAAAAATGGTCTAAAAAGGAGAAATAGTAAAAAATAGATACTGACCTAAATTTGCTTTCACCATAATCGGAAATTACCGAAAACATTTTGTACCATCCCAAAGTCAACTTGTTTTGGTGATATTTCAACATATATATCTCAGCTGGTCATGATCGGTTACGCGAGCCACCACTGAGTCCATCACGGAAGACATTCCTCACCCCATATAACGATCGCCTGGGCAAGCTACACAGTCAAATGACAAAGCTCGACACCTTCAAGGGCTGCGATCATCTACGTGAGCTTGGCAGGCTTATGCCGGCGTCCAGCAACTCGACGCGGTGGAGTGGCATATTCACAATGGCACCGCTACCTGTAGATAGCGAGCATCATTCGCTCTATTGACCGACTTAATGCCTACCCACGTGAGGATATACGCTTGGGTGACCTGTATGAGCATTACCAAGGCTTTGACAGCGTGGCCACGTGGCTCCAACATCATACTTACCGCCATCCACATGCGCTTCAATCCCTTGATGGAGCATGAAACAGAGACCTCAAAGAATCTAATTTTTTTTGCAGCTATTATTAATATACCCGCTTTTGAAAAAGGCATCATTAAAATTTTCAACAACAAGAGAACTGCATATCGGGTCATGAGGGTGCGGCGCCCTCGCGTCTCCTTCGTCCGACCAAAGCGTGGCACCAGAGATGGAGCATGCGTCATTCGCTTTCGAAGCCCTACACAGTTCGGCTGGTAGGGAGGGCCATCGCACGCTTCCAACGTCAACGAATTTGATCTGGATTCAACATCCAACGACGTTGCCATTTCCTCGTGCAATCGGGATTGTGTTTCAAGCTTGCGACGCGCAATGGCATCATCAACGCTCAAGAAGATCTTGTCTTTACTACAACCGCGAGTGGTGGGAGGCATCGGCAGTGGCAGAAGCAATTTTAGAATACCAAGCGTAAAGCTGCCGACGCACGCAAGAAACCATTTGTCAAGCTTGTGTCAAGATGCAGTGTTACTTGAACGGGGAATGGTGGCCATGGCTAACGTTAGCGCATCGTAATAAGGGGAGTTCGCCTTGCGTGACTCTTAGCTCAGCGCTTCAAAGCACTGACTTTAATGTGATCACTGGGAACGTACTTGCTCCCAATGTTGTGCGTTTGCACTGTGGATATTTGTGAGAAAATATCCACAATCTCGTCGGTTGCTACGATGATACAGATGTGTTCGATCTTATCATCATGGAAGTTCTTTGTGAACTTCTTCCAGCTTAAATCTGGAAACGCCATCCCTCCGAACCCATTTTTGGAGGGTTGTCAAGTGTGAGCGAATCCAGTCTCTGTCTCTCTCTGCGTCAATACGATTATTGTCTCGACAGACTCATCATCGGGATCAGGTGCACTTGTCTGATTTATTGACTGTTCAGCTGCACGGCAATCTTTGTCGAGCGTAAGGCCTCGTTCTCATTCTGGCCACTGCCTCCCATGGTTTTATTTTTTACATGACACTACTCAGTCATTGATGTTTCACCACGGGGGCCTTTATTGCCCGTGCTGCTTACCTCGTTCTCACGGCGAATATTTTCCACCGTGGATGTGATTTTCTCTCGACGACCGTTATCAGTCGTGTGTACTACAGCATGGCGGTCTTTATCGCCCGTGTGGTCCACTCTTTCAACATGCAACGGTGCTTCTGTTGCGAAGGCTAGGTCCCACTGGACTCTTATTCGCAGATTTATCGTCCGTTGATAAGGTCGTATCAGAACAGGTGCTGCCTCGCTATTCGTCGGACTGTCTGACGCTGCCGTTGTATTAATTGATTTAGAGGGATTACTCGCACGGTGATCAGTTCCTGTGGTATCGCCGCAGCCGAGCGACAGGTTACCCCAGCTCGATCATTGGTTTGTGCTTGGACATCCAAGAAATTCCCAAAATTTCATCAAACATGTCGTTGTAATCGAGGACGATAATGAAATCGTCTTCGAACGACAGTTCGTCAAGTTCGAAGCGTGTGCGCATTGCATGCTTCGGTATTGTGGTAGAGTGGTTCCAAACGTAACGGACGGATGAGGGATAATCCACTGAACTGATTGGTCGAAATGTTATTCCAACTGGCTGCCCAGTCGGCTACCAGCGGGCATCGGATGGCGGCTGCCGGGATGTTTGAGAACACCCTCAATCGCCGTACCACTGCGAGGACATCGAAACATGCTAGACAAGGTGATCCGGACGCTCTGAGCCAGGCCAACCAGAAGTTGACTAGATGGATCAAGTGGGACTGGATGGCCGTTGACGGTGGCCATAGGAGGTCAAGGGGTGGATTGGTCAAGAGATAGATAGATAAGAGGATCTAGGAAAGGTGATGCCCCTGTAGTAGACGGATGGAACACCGGAGATGGGTTAGCGGCCTCGAATAAGGAATCTAAGTCGGCGGCCAGGTACCGTCCAGGTCGAGGTGGATGACTATCCAGGCTGGCCATGCAATTTGGTGTACAGTACACACAACGTCCAGATTGTACGTCACGCTATTTCAGGTAAGGTACATAACCATCCAGGTCAAGCTGGCCGGGTTATTTTGGGTAGGGTTCACCTAGGGACAAAAATCAGTATACGTTTCGCTTTCTAAGACACAAGTCGTCATTGGTTCACAGCAGAGGGTTAACAAGTTCCCCTCACGTTGTAATTGGTTTGCCCGTGGAAGGTTAAAAGGAACCCACCGGAAGTTCCCTGACTGGGGGTCGCTGTGAAACCTATACTCATCTAAGTCGCCCGTGTTTGGAACACGGATTAGTTCTATTGGAAAGTGTGGTGAAGGTTTGGCTTACTGTGGAAGATGGCGGAGTATTATTTGGATTCCCTGGCTACGCATAAGATTGGAGTAATCCCTTTATTGTGTTTGGTTAATCTGGCCGAAGGAATACTCTCTGTCCAGCCTTTGAGATATACAAATCTCAAGTGTAACGCCATTACCCTCCCCGGTAATGATTTTCGCCCGGGAGCAACCCTAGTCCTAACCCTCGTCCACCTATTCAAACCGGCGTTTAACTTTTCGCCCTAGAGTCTACAAGGACAGCGTAACCGCCAGTGCTGACGGGTACACAAGGTGAGCTTACACAAGACAGATCATCCCAGTCGTATCTGCCATGGTGATGGAAGTTACCGGTCCAGCCAGATTGATGCTGGCTCGGACCAAGACCTGGATGGACGGAATACCCCCTCCGACAGTCAGTCATCTGGGTGTTCGCATCGCGGAAAAAAATCCGAGAGCAACTACATCACAATGGTGCGCGTGCCCGGATCTCTTGGTGACCCTGGATGTTACCACGAGTCCGTAGTGGGTGGAAAACAAGAAGAAGTTACTCCCCTGGATGATCCTACTGGATCTAGACAGGGCCTAGGTGCTGGTCACTTTGCCCCAGCTGAAGCCGACTCGGACTATGGTGCAGGTCACTATAGTCCAAGGAAGGATCAACGTTTTGACCATGATCCGAAAAAACAAAGGCATGTAATGGATATCAAAGGAAAAAAAAGAAAGAAGAGTCGAAGGTTGGATATGACCAGAGTGGAAAGCTGACCAGCTTTCCACCATTCAGGTCACCCTCGCCTGGAAACGCTGGACGGACAGGGACCAGGTCGTCTACCCCACAAGAATAAGCCACGTGAGCAAAAAGAAGGAGGAAAGACGGATGGATGGTCTATCACATAAGGTTACTGACACCGACCTGGAGCGTGCTTACCAACTTAGTGGGTTGGGTCAGTACTTGCGAACGGATGCGGTCCTGAAGATAACCCGACCGAAAATCCTAGGAAGCTTAAATGGAACCATTTCTCCCCTATCTTCTTCAGGCGATCATGTAGCCCTTTTTTGAAGACTATTTGACCAGCTCAAGCAAGCCGGCATCAATACCGGTGCTTTCGACCCGAATCAGTTTTTTGACCTGGAGGCTAATAGGATGAAGGAAAATCCGGCGCGTTTCACGACCGCCTCGTACCGCTAGTAAACCGCTCTCTGTCTCAAAAGATGGCAGAAACAGCTAAGGCGACCCCACCTTCACCGCCGGTAGCAGGTAGACCAGCCGGAATACATTCAGGTTCTTCACAGTGTGAGCCTGCCCTTTCAGTGGTAGTTTCGACGAATTCATCTCTTGGTATTACCCGGATGACACTTGGCGGCAAATGTCACCAAGTTTGAAGGGAACGAAGATCCAGATGTCCCCAATCAGAAAGAGGTCAGATAACATAGCGTCTAGACCCGGACGACGACGGCGGATCCAGACCTAAGGGGTGAAGACGTGGTTTGAGAATTAAGAAGGATCCCACACCAGCTTTCAAGCTGGTCCCCAGGCCACCCCTCAAGTTGGATCTCAAGCTGGCCCTCAAGTGTAGGACCACCTTCAGAATATGTTTTCAGCTATGATGCAAAGATACTAGGAGGAACAACGTCTGTCCAATGCCGGCTGTTAGAGGACCGCAGGACCAGCCTGCCCACCGGGAGAGACAAGTGCCTCGACTGGCTCAGCATTGATGCGAAGGAATCGATAGAAGAAAGCGTGAAATCAGTGCAGTCCAGACTGAGTGTTTCCCATTCTGGCCCGCCTAGTCGCCGGCCATGTCGCCGACCTGAACGGCCGTCAAATAGGAAGCCGTCGCTCAGCGATGTGGACATGGAGTCCATCAAGTCAGCCAGGTGCCACTATGGCCTGGATCTAGGATTGCCTTGCCGAGCCAATATGACTAAAAAAAAAGAAAGCCCAAGCTTTTGACCCGGACGCAGGGGCGATCCATATGGTCCGGATGTCTGCCACGTCCGAGTAGAAAGATTTTACTGGACGGGAAATGGACGACGACCAGTCCCGGGAATAGATAAGCAAGACAAGACCAGCATTCTTCAGAAACCGTACTCCGCAATATAAGAAATTACTTATTTTCAGAGACCTAATGAAGGGGCCAGTGAAAAACTGAATCGAGCAGCTCAGCCTGAAAGTCCGAGGCAATTGGATGTAGCTGGTAGAATCACTTGGTGAACAATACTGTGGATCGGGGATGTCAGTGGCGCATCAGTACTTCCATACCAAGAAGAGAGCAGTCGAGACCCCTCTGCAATACCTCCATCGTTTCAATTTCACAGGAATGAGGGGCAATATACCGGTCAAGGAAGACGTGGGCCGGTTGGAAGCTGCACGAGAACATGTGGAACACTTCATCAGTACACTGGACGACCGGTAATCGGGAGACCAGCACGCGCTGCTACGAGTTAAATAATACTGCGAAGCTGGACTTGACACTACGGACTTACCAAAGAGCGAAGAAACGAGGTCCCAAGGTAGCAGTTGGAATGAGTCACGTTCTAACCTAGATCAACGAAGCAGGTCACCATCAACCAGGACGGCCCATGCCGTCCGGTTAATGGCCCGATAGTCGGATGCAACCAGCTTGAAGAGGAATACCAGTGGTCTGGATAAGATACCTCGGGTATCAAATTGGTAAGAAGCATTTGCCGGAGATCAACTGGGCGGGACGTATTGGGCGTTAAAAAGAATATTAACTGTGGCATTTCAGTGGTGGAACGAGTCACCTTGTTTAACGCTATTGCGTTGCCGGCTATCCTTTTTATAGCAAAGATTTTCGAGCGAGTGAATCGGAAGAAAAAAATACCGGTACCTGTTTTCAGCGGAAGCCGGTCAGCAGTCCAGACCCGCATCTGGGTCGGGCCAGCAGAAATCTTTTTCCGCTCGAGCTGACCAGGACTTCCCCAGACGAAAGTGCACCCACTGTGGATCCATCAAGCATGATGACAGGAGCTGCTGGAAACGACTGACCTGCAAGAAGTGCGACATCCAGCTGAGCACTGCCTGTTCATCTGCAAGATTTGCGGAGAGGTGCACGAGGTCGGACTCTGCCCCATCGAGGAGTTCTACAACTAAATGAAGAAGTGGTATGTCCCGTCCAAACACGCTGAAATGTTGCCTCCAGGGATGGAATAAATGTTAAACTAGATTGCTCGCCCGGTTGGAATCTGATTCGTGTCGTGTGGTATAGTGCTAGTATCTATGCATATGTCGGTAAAGAGGATAATCTAGAAGCAAAACAAAGTGTAACTGAGTATACATGTAAGTTTGACGATTACGTCACCGATCCGCGGGCAGCAGGGCTGACCCTTACCTGGTGACCAGTATACGGACGGACGAATATGCTCGGTCTGAAGTGGACATGGAGCGGATTCGTTACCTGGAGAATGCGGGTTACTGGAAATATCATTTCCCTGACAAGTGGTTCAAGCAGGCCAAGGCCGATGGTAATATTAATAACCAGAAGACCACTATGCTTTTTGACTCTGGCGCCTAAGTGTCTATCGTTGACACCACCTTTGCTCGTAAGGTTGGGTGTGAAATAGATGGAACAAAGCAACAAGAGTGTATCGGTATGGGAGAAAGCTCATACATAACCCAGTGAAGTACAAGAGTTGAGATTAAACCGGATGAGTCGTTGGTATACTTTTTTACCGCTTGGGTAGGAAGAGGACGCAATTCTTAGGATGGACTTTATGGTCCTTGTCGGCATACGACTGAAATTATCTCATATGATTGACATGGCAAACGAAGTGCAGATCCAGCTGGCTGACCGGTGGCCTCTATAGGGTGCCCACATCAAATTGCTTAAGCTGGGCCAGTTTGTAACTGTGCCAATGGGATGGACAATGGAAGTAACGGTGCGACCACACGACCGGCGTCATAAGTTATGGCTGACTAGGGGCGAGTGTTGGGTGCCCTCGTTCGTTAAAGGAGAAGGTTACCCCATTTACGTAAGCGTGACCAACACCTCAGAGTACCCTCACCTTGCATGAGGATGTCATCATTGGAATGTGGCTGGCTGGAGACAAAGTCCCCGCCGGCAAGGTTATGTCACTATTGGCTCAAGACGCTATATCGAGTGGCAAAACCTGGCCTACCAGGCAACTACAGATCTAGTCAGGGAGGAGGGGCATGTGAAGGACGACCGAACACCTGTGGCGGTCAAACCGGAATACTGAGCGCCTTCTCCAATATTCGACCAACGTCGATCCAGGTTTAACGCGCTGGCCAAGACTCTGCTCCAGTAGCCAAACTGGTCCTGCTCACACCGTCTAAGACAAGAGAGCGGTTACAGCAGGAAGTGAAGCAGGTCAGGGTCACATGTTCGGCTACATCTGATGCCCTGCGGGCACGACGACGCTGGATTGACTAATCCTGGCTCGGATTCGAAATTAACCGAAGCTGACCTAGATGGGAAGTCACCTGACCAGGATTCGAAATTAGCCGAAGCTGACCAGGATGGGGGACCAGGCCAACCCGAGTGTAGCTAGACGGAATATCTATGGGACGATACGGCTGGAAGGTTGGGGGCAAATGATACAGCTGGTTTGGCGGAGGCCCCTTTGTCGCAAGAAAAACGTCCTGTTGGAACAGAGACTGAAGCCGACCAGGTCTGCATTCACGAAACGGGCGACCTGGATGTCGAAGGCATGGAAAATCAATCGCAGTGCTACTTGAGGTGACTCCCTGTCCCCCAGCGGTTATTAAGGACGATAAATAGGTGGGTGACCAAGACGTGAACACTACAGAAGAGATCAGCAGGGTGAAGGATATCATATGGAAAAGGAGACACCTGCTGATCGACCCAGGTGTTGCACTACCTCCGGCCGCCGATGGGGCAGTATGCGACATGGACGTGGGTAACGCAAAGTCAGTTGCGCAAAGGGTCCAAAGGGTTCCCCCCACTACCAAGAAAAGTTGTCAGAACTCACTAAACGATTGCTAGCCACTAATATCATCCAGCCGTTTACCTCGCCATGGGCGTCGCCCATCGTAATCATTAAAAGGAAAAACGGGGTGGATAAGGTTGTGCATTGATTACCGATTGGTAAGCCGGCTAACTATGCTGATGGTTTACCCGATTCCGCTTAGCAACGACGTGCTGGATGATATGGACAAAGTTTGATGGTAATGCTCGTTGGACATGGCTAGAAGATTTGGGTGGTCTCTATGACTGACCGTTCACGGGAAATCTCTGCGTTTGGTACACCCTTTGGTTTCTTTGAGTGGAACCGGATGCCTTTTGACATTTAAATGCCCCGCAGATATACCAGCGGCTAATAGATATCGCGTTGTATGGGCATTTCAAGATTAACGCAGACCAGGATCCCGCCCTGATATGGGTTGTGTTTACCAAAGGTGACCCTGACCCCAACCAAAACCTTCGGTTTTGGGGCGGTGGTCCAACATCGATTACATTCTTGGGACAGCACTTCCTGGGATTTGTTATGTGAAAAAGTGGAGAAATTGATGATTAGGGGTGGAAAGTGGAATCGCTCGATTAGTTTAGTGAAACGTTTCTGGGAAAAGTAAGTTTCTGGGCAAGTCTAACCTCTTTGGGTAACCAGGTCTCGATTGCTGGATTGGAAACCAATCCAAATTAATTGGAGTCTTTAAGTTATTTGCTTTTCCCGCCGTCATTGAAGGCTTTGCAATCCGTTTTAGGTAGCCTGAACTATTACAGTCGTTTCATCGAGGACTTTGCGGTCAACGCAGCAGTGCAGTATGTTCTTCGGGTGGTGGACTACCATAAGTTGCGGGAGCAGAGCCGGCAAGGAGATACGCTGGTCGGGTCAGCTATTTTAAGCCAATGAGAAAGTGGCTTCATCCGCCCTAGTAGGCGACCGGCTCCCCGACCCAGATTCGGCCAGGTCTGATGACCACATGAACAGGGCGAAGGTGGCCTTCGGCAGGCTAAAAGCAAAGGTGACGACCACACCGGTTCTGAAACACTTTGATGCAGATAAGGTGCCAGTGGTCATCATCTATGCTAACAAGTAGGCTATCTCGGCTGCCCTAGTGAAGGATCATGATGGAGTATTTTGTCCTATGATGTTCACCAGCCGGACTCTGGAAACCAATGAAGTGAACTATTGGCTGGTGGACAAAGAAGTTTTGGACTTGCTACGGGTCCTGGATGTGTGTGATACAATGTTGGTATCCCGGCCTATCAAGGTGATATCTAGGCGGTCGACCCTTTTATGGCTTCTTACAGCAAACGGACTTGGT
>MIQA02002172.1:0-22478 GCA_001887855.2 Sclerospora graminicola | reverse complement strand
TTTCAAAGCCTATGCTGTTGCCTGTATAAATTGCTTCCGTGTGTGTATTATCCCGAATAGCTTGATTCAGTTGGCGTACCCGGCGTTTTCGTCGTCCTGCAGCTCGGCGTGCTAGCTTATATAGTAAGTCTTGACAAGCTACTATCCACTGATCCCAATTATGCACTAGATATTGGGATCAGTGTATAGTAGCTTGTCAAGACTTTGCTCTATACTTACCTCCAATTGATTCTTGAGTGCAGCTTGAATGTCAACCGAAACTGAACCGTGGAAAGAGTTCTTGGGCTGATGTGCTTCAGTTTTGTACGATGCGGTCTTGATACTTTAAGGAATAATGGCTTGGTGGTCTGAGTTTACTGACGTCAAACCAGTGCACCCATGAGCTTAACTGATCGGTGATGTAAAATCTATCTGTACTTTCTTGCTGCCCTCTCCAAAACGTGAAGTGTTCAATTGGGTATAAACGATGCTCCCCAAGTGCATATCCTAGAAGATATCGGGTGTCGTGAAGATTGAAGTCCAGAACTAGTTTGGTAAGAGCAGCACTTTCTGATTTAATCGTTCTCTGTCCACCCAATGTATCCAGAGTGGGGGATTCCGCACAGTTAAAATCACCCCCTATGACCAGATGGTTAGTGTTACCTGTTACAAATTCTCGTAATTGGTTAAAATACGCTTCTGTGTGAAATGCATGACCTGTAGACCCATAGATGTTTACCACCAAGAGTTGGTTCCACGCAACCGACACCATCCGGTTAGACCATCGTTCCTTTCGCCATCGTCTCACCCGTGATGCAATTTCGGGACTCGCTAAAATCCCTACGCCGTCACTCTTGGATTCTGAAATACTCCAATACGATAAGTCTGTCTCGTCAGCGTACTTACGGCATACAACATAGGTCAATTCCGCTTCCGAGGTTACATGTGTTTCCTGCAGTAAAAAAAGTCAGGCTGTTGTCTTGAAGAAGAATATCTCCAAGTTGTCATCCAATCCAGTAAAAAAAGTCAGGATGTTGTCTTGAAGAAGAATATCTCCACGTTGTCATCCAATCCAGTAAAAAAAGTCAGGCTGTTGTCTTGAAGAAGAATATCTCCACGTTGTCATCCAATCCGATAAAAATATATTTTCCGATTCGGTTAGGGGAAGGTGTCTTTTCAAGACGGGATTGTTCTCCGGTGGAAATTTTCAACGGAGGACGAGTTATGGTTGGAACCTAATCAAAGTACTGTAAGGACGCAGTCGGAAAGTTTCAACCGACCAGATTAGCCAAGACAGATAATCAGAAGCCACAAACGAAAAGAATACTCGACACTATAGTCACGATCTTCCCCTCACGTTTTGATTCGAAATGATAAAATCACTGTTGGCCTTACGTGTCTGACCATGATCTGGTCTACATTCTAAATCCCAAGTACCATTTTCTGTATAGATCCAGTGATGCTATGTTGAAATAATGCTGGTCATCAATATGGTTCATAGAAGTGCCCTTAGTAATGAGTTGGGAGTGTACCATCCGAATTTTGGGCCTGTTCATCATTTTCATGCGTCGCTACGAAGGAGGCGTCAACATTGTGCAGAAAATCGGCCAAGTTCACGATGCCAGCGGTTGTCTCCTTTATTTTTGTGGCATAAAGTGGGACGTCTTCTAATGCGTGAAAGTGTCTCTGTAGCAAAATCCACAGGGTGGTAGTCGTCACCCGTGAGTACCGCCAATTGTTCTGCATAAATGTGTGCACAGAGTAGCAGCTCAGCAAAAAAAAAATGCTTGTTTTGGTGCAAGCAGTCGTATTAATACACTACCACCAAAATTTGCCTGGCGGACTGGCCCCACTCCTGCGAGCGGTAGATGATAGCGAGTTGATGGGCAGATAGGATCACTGCTTCCGCTCTTTCTTCCCATTCTTTAAACCACTCCCCGGGTATGTCACCGATTTTATTTCGTTTAACCCAGTCTATCATACCAGGCCAGAATTGGTGTCTCAATTTCTTCGTGAGTGTGATATATACGTCTGGCATGATCAATTCCAATATAAGAGTACCTAGGACATCTTTTAGTAGGTGTACCAAACGGATACCGTCCACACGTGCTGCCTGTAACTATATATTCTGCTGAGCATCCACCCGCGGGAACTTAGTTTTAGCTTGTTGTTCCCAGTGGGACTGTAGTGCATTCCAACCATCATAACATTTCTGATATTCTAGTACGGCAGACGAGGTTTTATCAGTATTTTCCATGAAGTCGTCTACTTGTTCTTGTTGAATCGGCAAAATAGCCTGCTGGTTTGCATTCCAGTTGGGGCGCAAGAGAGCCGGGGTGATGCTACATAAGTCTACTTGCGATCTTGTACATAAATGTTTGTTCTTCATTTCCGGCTGTTCCATGTCAGATGAACCTTCTTACGAAAGTTTAAATTCCGAGCTGGATGAATTGTCGGTGTCAATCAAAAGGTGGTCAGGTTCTGGTTCTTGATCCTGCCAGATTTTTGTATACCAATGATACAATATCGGTTCTGATATTTGGTATGTCTGCATGAACCAGTCCCGGGCTTTGAGATCAGACATATCGATGCGTAAAAGGCTGTCCTGTTCAAAACGTGCCAAACGTCCCACTGTCTCCGTGAGGAAGTATAAGGCTTCGCAAAGTCTTGGATCCCAGTTTTTAATCATCCGTACACTTTAACTGATTGTGTATAGTTGGCCCTTGAAGACGCTCAAGGAGATCATCAAAGTCTTCTTCCCATTTATCCAGGTCCCTTTGGGACGCAGACAAGTAGGAAGTGATAGAGGTACCACTGTGGGTAGACGCCTTACCGCTTACAGCCTTGTGCGGCCTGAAGCCTCCAGTAATTCCAGACTATCCGTCTGATTCTCCACCATAATAATGTCTGTGACCACCTCCTGCGAATCCAATTGACTTGGCTTCTGACTGTGGTGAGTAGTTCGCTGTTGGTATATTGTCATCGTCGCAACCTATATCATTATCACTGCAATTGGTCTGTATGTCCACGTCTACAGTGGTGTACTGATGAGTGGGGTGTGTAATCGGGTGCCATTACATAAGTGATATTTAAGTTGAAATATCACAGTTGAATTTCAAACTTGCTGTCTGAAATGCGAATATTGGATTATATGTTATTATAATCCACCCTGAGAAACAGATTCTGATATAATTATCGAATCTAACAAGAGATCTAATAATAAGAGTATTTTTTTATTAAATCAGTTTTACATTACATGTTACTATGACTAGTCTAGATCTAATTATACTAGTTAGCTCTAAGCCACTCATAAATATATTCACTCTTAAACTTACCGTCTTGTAGCCACGTGTCATAGTTATATATTAATATATATAACCAGGACTATTTAATTAATTAAAAAGGTCAGACCTAGTTTAATCTTACTTAAACTATCGAGAACCAAATTACATTTGGTTCTAACCAATTGCAGGCTTCCTCACTTGCAATTCAACAGTGGGAGCCTGTAATACTTAGCCTGTTACACCTGGTAGCACTTTGTGGTCCGTCTAAACGACCACTGTTCGTGTCGTTCCGCTAATTAAATAGCGGAGCGAAGAGTTAAGAGCCGCCCGACCGTCATGACGACGGTCAGCGATCGTGAACGCGACCGACAGCTCGCGCAAGACTTAGTGAGGGAAAATTTCCCTCACTTTCCACAAAGAAATGTGGATACTGTGGTGGAGATGATGCGGACCATGGGGACCGACATCATCACCGTCCTCCGAGGTTTTACCTTGAAGCTATTGAAATGGTAAACCGTTTCAGGAGGGCTTATACAGACCCTCAAGTGCGCTCCGTAATGTCACGGTCGCCACCAGCAACGCCCACAGCGAGCGTTGATGTAGTAAAGGCGTGGATTCCGCCCTTTACTGGCGAAGGGGGTGAACCCCTTCGTTGGTGGTTCGCAGAGGTGGAAGATGCCATCTCTGCGCAAAAGATTGTGGACCCACGTTCACAAGCTTATTTTGCCACCACATGCCTAGGCGGTCGCGCCAGGGCATGGGCGATGAGCCGCAGATCCACTGATGGATCTGCGTTCCTGACGTATCAGGACTTAAACGCTGAGCTAAAGCTCAACTTCGAAGCTCCACAAATGGAGCTTACCTGCCGCGAAGAGTTCATGGAACTCAGGCAGGGCAAGCTGAGCCTACATGCGTACGCTCAGAAAATACAATATTTGTTATCAAATATTGTATACGAGCCGGTGCCCCTGCCATGCAGGTCACTGGCTTCATGAAGGGACTGAATGACGGTCCCATCAAACAGAGTCTTTATCGGGTTCCCCCAAAGACTCTGAGGGATGCTATAGACCAAAGCATACGAGAGGAATTCAGCATGCGTTCAGCAGCAACGCATGCTGGGGTTAGTCGAAAAGCTCAACAGCCTTTCGACTTTAACATGCCGCCGGTGCAGCATTTATAATAATTTCTCGAACAGACGAAGTTCACACTTCGTCCCGAGACACCAAAACCCGCGCCAGAGCGCGGGCGGAGGAGGTCCAGAACCGATGGACCTATCGGTTGCAGTTGCCTCGACACCGAGGCAACCGAAAAACAAGAAGTTCCTTCGCTGCAATAGATGCGCGAAGATGGGCCATTACGCCCATGAATGTATGGCGCCGCGGCCGGCGCCACGCAGTCAGCGGACTGGACAGTCCGCTGGTCGGCGACATCAACAGGGGCAACCCTCTGTTGATGCAAAAAACGGCAGCAACCAGTAGGGGCGGGGCGCCCTACTGGACGGGTTATCTCACGTGCCGACATCGGGCATGTGAGGATAATAGCCCCAGACGGGACTATGTCCTGTCAACGTGTGCAGGGTGAAGAGAAACCTCTCATCACCCTGGAAGTTAAGCCGCATGGAAACGATGTCCCCATGCGTGCTCTATTTGACACAGGAGCGTCAAACAATTTCGTTAGAACTGAGGTTCTAACGTCGTTGAACTTCGTGGAGATTGAATCTCCACGAAGCATGTTGTCAGTCCGGTTAGCAACAGGTGCAACCGTGACTATACCAAAGCGTGTGATTCGCACACGCTTTGAGTTAGACGAACTGTCGTTCGAGGACGAATACATCGTCCTCGATCTTGACGACAAGTTCGATGTAATCTTGGGCATCCCTTGGATGTCCAAGCATCAACCAACGATCGACTGGGTTAACCTGTCGATCGACTGCGGCGGTCTCACAGGATCTGATCACCCTGTGAGTAATCCGGCTGTATCTAATGATACAACCGCAGAGTCAGACAGTCTGGTGGGTAGCGATGGCACCACCAGGTCTGATCCGACTAGTTCAGCGGACGGTACACCCGCTGATCAAAGTCCAGAGGGACTTGCACACGCAACGGAAGAGTCGTTGCGTGACGGTAACTTGTGCAACACGGGTGAAAATACCCCCGTGTTGAAGTTACCACGACCGATGACGGTCGTGGTATAGAGAATTTACGCACGGTGGGAAACACTCACCGTGAAAATAATGAAACCGTCACGGATGTAAATAAATTCCGTGTCGAAGACGAAGAACTCACGACTGAGAGCAGTCGTGAGTGTATGAAGACCATGGTAGACAGTGGTCACCATGAAGAGAATGCCTTATGCACGAGTGATAATCACCGTGCAACAGATCAGGCAACAGATCAGACGAGTGCGTCTGATCTCGCAGCTGTGTCCGTCGAGACGATCAACGTCTTGACGCAGACAGAGACTGGATTAGCTACCCAGTCTCTTACACTTGACAACCCTCCGAACTTAAGTTCAGAGGTAATGGCCCTTCCAGCCTTGAGCTGGAAGAAGTTCGTAAAGAACTTGCGCAATGATCAGATCGAACAGATCTGCGTCATTGCCGCATCTGATGAGGTTGTGGATATTCGTGAACGAATATCCACTTTGCAATTAGAAGGCATTGGGAACGAACTCGTTCCCAATGAGCAAACCAAAGTTCAGCGCTTTGAAGCGCAGAGCTGGGAGTCGCTTAAGGCGACTTCTCCGTACTACGAGGTACTTTGGGAATACGCTGACGTATTCCCAGAAGAAGTACCTTGTGAGCTCCCTAAGGATAAGGGAACTAGGCACGAGATTGATCTCGTGTCTGGCACGAAGTACTGTGTCACGCGGCAATGGCCATTGCCGCGTGACCATGTCAAAGCGATCGACGAGTTCTTTGAAACTCGTCGTAAGGCGGGACATGTGCGGGAGTCTACCTCACCGCACTCCAGTCCCACCTTTTGTGTGAAGAAATCCACTGGTGGGTGGAGAATCGTTCATGCTTTTAATAAGCTGAACGCAGCCACGGTACCGGCGCAAACGCCGATACCGCGGAAAGATGTCATCATTGATGGCATGAGCGGGAGCACCGTTTTCAGTGCTCTCGACTTGAGGGATGGTTTCTACCAAATCCTCATGCGTGAGAAGGATATCCCTCTCACGGCTGTAAGCACCCCAAGCGGTATGCTTTGGGAGTGGCTTGTGATGCCGCAGGGGCTTCGAAATGCCCCTGCCACCTTCAATAGATGCGTCACGCATCTATTGCGCCCGGTGCGAGAATTCGCACCGAGCTATTTTGACGACGTGTTCATCCACAGTAAGCGTAAGCACAAGCCCTATGCAAACTTGAAAAAGTGCACCTTTGGTGCACCTGAGATACCCGTTCTTGGCTGCTTTGTAGGCAAGAACGGAGTGCGCCCTGATCCGGAAAAGATCAGGGTGATCGTTGAATGGCCTACGCCAAACAACGTCAAGGAACTTCGAAAGTTCCTTGGGTTGGCGACATACTTGCACAAATATTCGTGCAATTATGCCGGTTTAATTCGACCTCTTTCTCAATTACTTAAGAAAGATGTCGAATGGCACTGGGATACCCAGTGCCAAGATGCATTTGATGCAGTCAAGCGTAGCTTGACTGAAGCTCCCGTCTTGGCAATAGCCGATAACGAGCGACCGTTTCACGTCGTTTGCGACGCGAGCGATTTCGCCATCGGCTGCGCCTTGATGCAGCGCGATCACGATGATCGTGATCGCGTGATTTGCTATCAATCGCGTCAGTTGCGCCCAGCCGAGCGCAACTATCCAGTGCATGACATGGAACCCCTTGCCATGAAATATTCACTGGCAAAGTTTCGGATCTATCTCTTAGGAGATAGACCGTTTGTGGTTTACACGGACCATGCGTCGTTACGCACGGCCGTGAATTCACCACACATTTCTCAAAGAATGGCACGTTGGCTGTCATTCTTTGCCAAGTACAACTTTACGGTTGAGTACAAACCCGGAAAGTTGAACGTGATAGCGGATGCGCTATCACGACGCCCCGATTACGAGACGAAACCGTCTGTAACGGAGGCAACCAGTGCAAACGCAATACGTTGCACTGCTCTGTCGTCGTCACTCGTACGACAGGTACGTCAAGCGTACGAAACAGACGAGAAAACTCGTCTGCTGATTGATTACCTTAGTGATCAATCTGATCGGAAGCGCAAGGAACTTCCAGAGTTCCTTCGCGCTTGTGTGCATCGTTATCGATTGCACGATGGTCTGTTGCTTTATAGCACAGACCAAGATGATGTTAGTCGCATCGTCGTTCCAAACGACGATGATCTCAAACATCAAATTTTGTTTGAGTACCATGATGCACCGATTTCGGGGCATCAAGGTCGAGAGAAGACGTATGCTTCTCTCGCACGCGATTTCTACTGGCATAACCAGTATAAATGGGTGCGGAAGTACGTACGCGCTTGCGAGATTTGCCAGCGCGTCAAGCCTGCGCACTCTGCGCAGGCTCCCCTCCAATCTCTGCCGGTTCCGACAGAGTGATGGAAGTCCATTTCCATGGACTTTATATTCGGTCTTCCGGCCGATCATAGTCGGAAGACTGGCGTAGTGGTCTTTGTAGACCGCTTCAGAAAGATGGTACATCTTGCTGCAGTGTCAGCGAATGTCACTGCCGCGCAAACAGCGCGGATATTCGTTGACACGGTATTCCGTTTTCACGGAATGCCGGAAAACATAATCTCGGATCTCGATCCGAGATTCACAGGGCGTTTCTGGCAAAAAACGTTCTCTTTGTTGGGTACGCAGTTGAAGATGTCAACTGCGGACCATCCGGAAACGGATGGGCAAACTGAACGCGCTAACCGCGTTCTCGGAGACATGCTGTGTTCATACGCGCATGCCTTCGAGCAGTGGAGTGACTTCCTGCCACTCACTGAGTTTGCAATAAATAACGCGGTACATGCTTCCACGAAGCATACACCGTTCTACGTGAATGCCTTAAGGCATCCACGAACCCCAGCTTACTTGGCGGTACGCCAACTCTAAGTGGGGGAGGGAACCGCTCAAATTTTGAGCGGGTCGATGCGCAAGTTGCAACCGCAACTTGCGAAGAGATTAACGAGTCTTCTACTGTTGACACAGTAGAAACCCAAGCAGCTTCAGTTGATACTGAAGCTGCCTATGCAGAATATGTGTCTGCAGCAATGGATGCAAACAAAGAAGACAGTCCATCTACTGCTAAAAAAACTGTAGATGAATTCGTATTACAGCGCCAAGCTGTAATACGCTACGTGAAAGATGCACTTACTTCTGCTTTTGACAAGCAGAAGCAGAATGCAGATAAGACTGGAAGGAAAAACACAAATTCCTCTCAAAAGGTGAATTAGTTCTGTTATCTACAACTAATTTACCTACACATGCAATTAGCAATTTCCCTACACGGAAGTTGCTCCCTAAATTCATTGGGCCCTTTAAGGTCCAAAGCGTTAAGGGGAATGCCTATAGATTAGACATTCCCGCGGCCATGCGCCTTCACCCAACGTTTTACGTTGGGAGGCTCAAGCCTTACCTTTTTTCTACGTCTTCAGACGAGACGCATCCCCAGGGCAAATGCCGTGCTTCTTCAAGTCTCCCAAAAGAGACTTGTAATCGGTTTCCAACCGATTGTGGGAAGCCCGGAGATTCTCCATCTCCGTCTTTTGTCGATCAAGATCGACCAGCAGAAGATCATTCTTCTGCTGCAGGGCCACGTGAGCGCTCAGAATGTCGCGAATCTCATCGCAAAGAGAGCGATATGTACTCACAGAGTGACCCATATCGGCGCTCAGCTTGGAGCAGTGCCTCTCGAGCTTGCGGGGCTGCCAACCATGCTCCGCAGAAACGACGGCGAGGGAATTACCAACCCCCGCCGCCCCTGATATGGTATATTACTGATTATCACCAATCTGCAAGTCTGGGGAAAGCTAAGATATGTATAGAGAAAATATTTCCTACGAAAAGTGGATGTGGAGAAAAGTAACGAAACAACTTATTAGTAGGAACGGACTGATCGCACATGAGCATCATCACTAAGCGCGAAGGCTTGGTAACGTTGGAAATCATGTACCAGGGAACGCTATCTGGCTGTCTAGGTGTAGGTTGGTGCAAGCTAATGCTGCTGTCGTTGATACTACTGCAGGAATATGTCAATCATTCATGCCGTCTATTCAAAGAATACGCGTTGTGCAACATCCAGGGAGGCATTGAACATGATCCTAGTCACATAAAAAATTCTCCATTCAATGTTATTCAATGCATAGCATCCCCATAAGTTTACCGGCAGCTCCGTATCAGTACGTCCTGTGTCGAGTGCTGTCAGCAGCTTTTGAAATTGCTCCCGGAACCTACCACTAAGTACTCCAACGTGGACCACACGTCGTCCGGGTTTTGTACGCACCGCGCTCAAGAAATTTACCATCCAAAATGCCCGTGTTGTGCAACATTGGCTCATAGATATAGAACGTGTCGTCTGTAAGGTAGCGCGTAGTAACATAGCGACGTTGTTGTTGGTCCTTACAGCTAGAATCGAGTCGACTTTGGAAATACAGAAGCATGTTATGAGTACTTGCTATAAGGAGGGGCAGCGTACCGAGTACTTGGTACGCTGGTTGGGGTATTCCCAAGAGTTTGACTCTTGGGAACCGATTGAGGTGCTGAGGGCGGATGCCTCCGACCTCCTGAAGGAGTTCAAGAAGGATACTTCTCCTCAAACTCGTAAGAAGCATCAACACTAGGTGTTGATGGGTGCAACGTATCAGCACTAGGTGCTGATCGATTAAGGGCATCAAGTAGACCCTTAATCGTAGCGGATACTGAGTAACCTCGGTACCCTCGCAGCTCGTTTTCAGCTCAGACGAGGAGCTCCCTTGGGACAACAAGGGCAAACCATGTGAGAAGGAACTCCGCAAGAAATTCCTTCTTTGATGCAGGTAAAATGGATAAACTCCATTTTCCCTGTACGTGAGTGCTTTAAAAATCGCTCATGATTTACGTGAACTCGCTTCACGTAATCGTCGAGAACTTTGTTATAGTTCTCAACAAAGGCGTTCCAACTTTGCCTCAGGGCGTCTATATTGTCCCTGTTCTTATGCGACCCTTTTCGGTTCGTATAGTAACGAGTCTGAAAGAAAAGGTCGATAAAGTACCGACGTCAATTGTCGGTACTCCTATCGAAGTGGCGATTGCGAATGTCTTCGCAATCACCAAGCGCGTTGATGTCAAACAACGGGTATTGACTATCACACTTGCTATGCCCGCCACTGTCGGACATTAACGTCCATGCTGGGGTCCAAAACGCCACTTTGTACGGAACATGTGGTTCCGTACGACAAGACAAATCAGAGGAAGTGTAAGCCACTTCTGCACGTTGTTTCTTGTCAGGTGGAGCGCCTCCTGCCCTTCCAAAGTCGTCATTTCGACCAGGCAAGTGTCGAGGTCCAGGAGGAGCTCTCCGCTCCTTCTGCCATCGTATGACGGAATTGTCGCTATCGTAATTGACAGCGTCAGAATCCACCTCGCTTTCACTTCTCGACGAAAATTAGCGATCTTACGTTCGCTAGACCCCTCGCGGAGGACGGAGACGTCCTCATCCTCTTCTTCGGAGTCCGAAGAGTCTCCGAAGACTGACGAACACTTCTTCGCCACCCGCCATTCGGCAGGTTAGAGTGTACTAGATGTCGCGCTAGCGCGACATCTTCACCTCCCCTCTTAGAAACTGCTTCCGCAGCGTCTATTACGAGAGACAATGGGTCTCTCGGCTTCCCCTCCGACGGTACATTAGCAGCGTCGGCTTTGGCACCTCTGCATCTGATGCAGAGGTGGATGCTGCATTGGCAGTTTCAGCAGCGTCCTTAAGAGACCGCCGCGTGTCTCGACCATTGAGTTCTTCTGGTCGTAAATGGTTGTAATCAAAAATTGTTATGACCAACAAGTGTCACCATTCGATTGACCAATATTACATTATATTATTGACCAACCACCTCCACTGGGGGGTGATGTAATGGGGTGCCATTAGATAAGTTATTTAAGTTGAAATATCGAATTTCAGACTTGCTGTCTGAAATGCGAATATTGGATTATATGTTATTATAATCCACCCTGAGAAACAGATTCTGATATAATTATCGAATCTAACAAGAGATCTAATAATAAGAGTATTTTTTTATTAAATCAGTTTTACATTACATGTTACTATGACTAGTCTAGATCTAATTATACTAGTTAGCTCTAAACCACTCATAAATATATTCACTCTTAAACTTACCGTCTTGTAGCCACGTGTCATAGTTATATATTAATATATATAACTAGGACTATTGAATTAATTAAATAGTCCAGACCTAGTTTAATCTTACTTAAACTATCGAAAACCAAATTACATTTGGTTCTAACCAATTGCACGCTTCCCTCACTTGCAATTCAACAGTGTGAGCCTGTAACAGCTAGCCTGTTACAGGGTGACTCGTTTGTTGATGTAGCAGTGCTGAATAGTGAGCTGTCCTGAATAACAGAATTATTGGTAAATTTGACAAATCATTCTTGCGGCTTGCTTCTGGTACCAAACTTTGTTGATACACGCTGGCAATGTGATGGGATACTCTCCACATATTTGATAGCTCTTGGAGTGATGTGGCCTAGTTTCTGGTGTAAAGAATGTCACCCCCAACTGGTCATTTCCTGGTGCACTCACTTAGGACGAATATGTCCCGTTGTAGCATCGTACTTATGCGTGCTAATGTGCCATTACTACCCCAAGCCGTTGGGGTACAACATCCACCAAGGCTGACTCACTGAATGCGTATTCTAGCAGGTACAGCTTGAATTCTTTGCTGATTCTTTGGCCGACATTTTTTCATACCCACGGCCCAGGCTTAAAAATGATTGTTTCCGAATGCCTGGCGGAAATATTTGATTAAAAATCTATCATTGCGCGCGTATAGCAGCCCGCTTTTACTAATTGTGCTAAGTCTGCTAGGTGCTCCTCGTCTTGATTTGTTAAAGATGATGCTGTGAGTGTCTGACAGACTGCGTATGCGTGGCAGTTACCAGATGCCGGAGTGTCTGCCATCTCTAGTCCCATCATAGTAATCGCTTGTTTCAAAGACGTACATTGTTCAATTTCAGTCACCGAAACGCTATCCAACCCTTTGCAGTTTTGTTAGCTACCTTTAAGGGCGGAATTGTCGTGAGTCTTGTGATCTGTTCCTTCAATTGGCCCTCTTGAACTAGCAAGTCGGCGTTCCGTAATTATTTGCCGATGTGGAAGACGGCTGTGATGTGCTCTTCTTACTAAGTCTGCTGGCTGATCTGGTGTACCACTCGTCATAACTGGCGATGTTCTTTTTATCTCGGTGGCTGTACCCATCCCGTCTGCCCCGTTCGAAGATTTGGCCGACCTTTCTGTCTTCCCACTTTTAATACCGAAAGAAGAAACTTGACTGGGGGCGCGATACTATCCGAGAAGTATATATCTTTGACAACCTCGGGAGTGATCTTAGTCTGTTTCTCCTCAGTCCATTTAGGCATTTTTCTGACGTCATGTCCACCTTTCCCGTTTCACCGAGAAACTAATGATTCCGTAGCGCTAATCTTCTTACTCGTCGATTTCGCGGTGGAGTTTCAATGGTAGAACCCTTTGACTCCATAGGACTATCCTTAGTCGAATTTGGTGCAGCCTTCGATTGTGTTACAATTCGTTCCAGTTGTTTAATCCGATTAGCCTCAACTTGCTGCTTCATATCATCCATACTGCGGAAAGCTGGATGTGGAACAGTCAACTCGTTAAGATCTTGTTGCTTGACTTGAATACACTTGGATTTGATCAATTCCTGTGTGGAGGTTGTACAACGTCGCATCGGATGTCCAAGTTCGCTACATCTTAAACACTGTGTTCGTCCACGTTTCTCAATAACAATCATCATATTACACTAGTATAGACGGATAATCCCATCCAAAGTGGGAGGACATGAGTCCGCCTCTACCATGAGTTCCCAAGAAGTTGAGGTATCCGAAAAAGGACCTCCCCTATCCAAGTCATCCAGTTGAAATTCCATTTGCAGCAGTGCACGGATTATTGCATTAAGCTTAATCAGGTCTATGGTCCGTGTAACGTTTTTGAAGATGCAGGAGTAAAACCCCCGTTCGCGGTATACTTCATAATTGATACCCACTTGCTTATCCTGTGGCGAGCTGTCTCTCAATGCTCTTGAGGTGTGCAGTTCACACAAACCGTGGTTTACCTATAGATGCTTTCAATTTTTTTTTGCTATATCTCTCGTAAAAAAATGAAAATATAAACTGTGGTTAGTCGCGTTGTAACTTATCTTTTTTACCTGTGCAATCATTGCCCATAACCCCTTTGAACCAGCTCCACGTGTCGTCGCCGCAGTCGCAATGCTTTCCTGGAGATTCTTGGTACTTAGAAATGGCTCCTTAATAGGACTCTCGCCTCGTAGATCTATGATTAAACATCCCTCAACTTGTGCTCTGATTGTCTGAACCAGTCGAACTTGATTTTCTTTGGTCATTATGCGCTTTATGAATTGAGGTAATTGCTTCGCCAATACGTATCCTTCCGCCAATCCCGTTACAATTCTCCATTCACCTTTGGTTCCAACGCGACATTGCGACGGCGCAAAGTTACCATATTTTTTTTCGCATAGAATCCGAAGGCGCGGGATGTGTTCCGCCTTGAACACATCCGTCTTAAACAGGAAAGGTTTCTGGCATCTGTCCTGTCCCTGGTTTTCTAACGAATTCTTGGGGCACCGTATTTTAGACGCCCACCCAGCTAATGGAGGTGGCGTTTCGTCCACTTGTTTTACATTTTCTTGCCCCAGCATCTTCGCAGCAGTGCCTCGAATGGTTGTGACGAACGTTGCACTGATACGTTGTCGGTATTACTTTATGTTTCCATAGCGACCAGTCTTGTTTATGGGTGATGACAACCATCTCGAATAGGACAATAAGTCTCTCTGTCTCACCTGCTTTCAGCTGTGGTAGTTTCCGACAGCACATACATCGGGCCTTTGGCTTGTACATACATTTTTGGAAAACGTTGTTGCATGAGGTCTGTCCAGCCACGCTTGCACGCGTGGCTGGGTAGTAGTCGCCTGTAGTAGGGCCGAGTGCAAGGCTTGTGCCATATCCGGTTCTGTGCTCACAGCGTGCTCAAATTGTCCGTCCTCCTTTAAAATGTTCGCTTCTAGACGTGCTATAACAGTAGGCACGGAACCCGGCTGGTTAGTATCAGTGGTAACCTGCGGTTTATCCGAAGTGATATCTATCCCTTTACTGACACCCTTCGGTTTTATCGGCTTAATGTCAGTTTCCGACTCAGAAGTTATCATATCCTGTCCGGAGTCTGGCGTCTCCGAAACTACTTCCTCCCGTTGGGGAAACTGTTTCAGATTGCAATTTGCTTGTCTTGGGTCCCGCTATAGAGGTAGCGATGCTTGGTGGACCTGGTCTGCAACCGAGCCTTCCATTGTTTCGTTGCGGTGCGTTTATTCCGCTCACTGGGTAGTTTAGATCCCCTCTCAACCGCTGCCTGGTCGAGGGGGATATCTAGCAAAATCAGATCCTTTTGACTAAAGGGGGCCAAAAAATGTGGCAGGACCCTAAGAATACCCGGAACCCCGTCAATTTACTAGAGCATAATAGCGTAGCATATAAATACTCCTTTTTTTACCGTTTGTTTATATCTGTTCTAGGTCATTTCAAAGTTCAGTCATCCGAGAAGAATTCTCACCAATGTGTGACTCTGGGCATCACTTTCTTGGGTCCTGACGAATCTTCAAAAGAAATTGATCTTGTAAAATTTAAACCACAACCACGACAAGCGTTCCCCCAAACTGCAACCCGCTGGTCGCTAAAGCCGCTTGGCAACGAGTTTAAGAAATGAAATATCGGATATGGAGCTAAGATGTCAATGAATCATCGATGAATTTAGTCTTATTCATCATTTTTAGCAAGACAAATTTACACTTGATTGCTTCGATTTTCCGTCTTCAACGTAGTATGTGCTTGGACCCCGCTGACTTGCAGTGAAATCATAAAGTTTAGATGTCTTCGTGAATGTTGGAGCAAGGTGAAACGAAGGCACAACTCAATGGAGAAAATGTTCATTTATTTTGCATGCTGTTTTAAATCATATCGAGATAAAACCTTTCATCATTATTGGAAGCGTAGCATGAAGCAAAGTACAAGCACCCCACACCTATCACTGCGGTTGATTTTTATGGTATATTCAGGGTACTACGTGCAAAATCATGAGGGTCCGGCCATTGACTACAACAAACCAGTGCAATGAAATCGCATCGATGCCACTTGGCTATCCACATGCACTGCGTTTCGGTGCTCTCTGCGGCACACGGCTTTTAGTACAAGGCCTAAAATCGAGTCGAAAAGGCAAAAGAGGGTTGTCTTTATGCAAGTTGATATGACCTGGCGCATTTATCGTTTACGTCCATCTTCCTCGTCGAATTGCTCGATTTCGGTATTGTAAAGTGAGAGTTGGTACCTCGTCCGACACAACTGGCGCTGGTAAGCACGGCTAACTGAACTTACAAAGAAAGGCAAGCACGAATGTTTTGCCCGAGCAATCGACAACGTCCACAGCGGTTGTTTTGGTGGGAATTTTGGCCACATTTACTTCATACTACCATCTTACATACAGAAGAGTTTCGACGAATGCTGTTGTTGGATACTGCCGGACGGACATCGACTGATTGCCGGGTTTTGGGGGCTACTTCTGGGTAAGAATATCGAGTTGTATATGCAGTATTCTCTGTTGATGAGAAGGAAGCTGACTATGTAGCATCTCTATTCGTCGAACAATTTCACCAATATAGGCTGGCGGTGAGATTGGATCAATATATGCTGCATTCTTAGTCAGGTGCCAATGCTCGTGGGAAGATCTAAGGTGAGCTTACCAGGCGGGGTTGCCACGATTTTGCGGATAACATGGGAGCAAGATAACCCCGGAGTGTGTCCTGTTACTCCAGTGCATGGTGCTGCCTTTTCGACATGATGGCAACTCTTTTTCCATTCACGCTGACGCGAAATTTTCTGTTAGCAAGGGTCCAGACTGGCGACCTATGACTAAAACTAATGTTTGCTCGATCATAAGCAATCCGGTAACGAATATTATACTCCTGGTGTTGAATTGCTAGAATCAGCTTATGGTAAACATATTTAATCTCCAGGGGAAACGCTGATTCATGACTATAAACCAGCATGCTTTCCTTCAACACGAGATGTCACCAAGTTCCCGAGGTGCAGTACTTTGTTTGACCATGCATGCACGAAGTGTTCCTTATGCACAATCTATGTTTGCTGAAGGTCGTGAGTAACAATGATTGGATACTTTTCACGTAATTGGCTCCAACTATTTCAAAAGTAGGCTCATTTTCTGACTCCACAACCTTCCACCAATCTTCCATGAACAACATGCCAAATTTCATTGACTTGAAGTACTTCCGTAGGTTTGCCAACATATTCTTATTGATATGCCACAAGCACAGAATGTTATGGACATCCGGCATCTGTACGCGGATTGCAGCCATCAATGCAAGGTACCCGTCGGTGACTACAACTTTTGGGAGCCGAGCAGTAGGTAAAACTTTCTTGATCTCAGCTGATGCCCACTGATAGTCACACTCCACTTCTGTGCGCAAAAAACAGAAACAAATTGAGATGTCATATTCCCTAATGTCGCTCCAACAGCATGTAACAACGGTATCCTGAACCTAATGACTTGTTGTTAGAAGTATCGACACACGAAAAATGATCAACATTGACCAGTGCAAAATACCATACCTAGTTGAATCCATAAGCGCCACATGCGGAAACTCCCTCGCAAGTGCCAAGGCAGGAAAAAGTGCAAATTATATCCACTCCTACTCTCTTTCAAAAGGGATGTTCTCCGCCCCACCAACAATCGCATCCCCTGCATTTTTGCTGTCACTGCACTTGAGCAGAACCTGTTCGTGAATAGTTGCTTGCCATGGATAAACAGATGTAGACGTTTTCCTTTTCCATGTCTCATCAGTCAAATAATCTCTCAAATTACGGTACTTGCCAGCACTGAAATACATAATGAATAATACACTAGACCCCCATTCAAAAACATTTGAGTCACCTTACGAAGTTTTTGGATTTGAGTCACCTTTTGGAATATTCCCTATTATTTAACATAAACCCTATTAAAATGAAGCCTACATGGCTTAGTCAATTAGGATATACACTACCGTATTACCGGTGTTATATCCGACAGCCGCATTTCGAAAAGGTTAGGGTTTCAAATGCAATATGCAGTTAAAGTTGCTGGTGGTTGTGTCGACGTTGTGCTCTCCTTTGACCCTGTTTTTCGTAGATTGGCGGAGCGCGTACGTGCCGGTATTGAACATAATTTCATGACCGTTTACATGCGGTCCGAACGGAAGATGCACTTGGTAAAGAAGGGGGACCAGCGTGTATTTAGCGTCAAAAAGAAACAAATCCCCACGGCGGCGTACGCTAGAAAAGTCGGGCGCTATAAAGAAGCCAACGCTCAAGTTTCGGAGGTAATCGATCTAGCGAGCTGCATTCAAGCATATTATAGAAATTACGACTTCACCTGACAAAGGTGCCAGTTGGTAATTTCACAGGTGAAGCGCATGGCGCTAGTGTACCAAAGTAGAGTGCAGGGCATCTACTCATCACCTCAACCGTGACGGGTTCCCGTTTCCTCTGCCAGAAGGCATCAACCTATTAAAACTCATATTTAGTGAAAGGTCACTACTTTAGCTACGACTAAGTACGGTTGAAGTCACTATACATAGTCATTAATTGATTGTGTATACAAATGAAAATAGTGAAGCCCAACAGTCACTGACTAAGATCGAGAAATTCAGTGTCTTGTGGACCATGGCAGTTTCCTAAAGAATAAACCACGTTAGCATTAAAAAATTCCGATTAAAGCAAGAGAAACGCCGCTACAGAAGATAGTGATTCGAGAGTGACTGCATAGTGTATCACTTAACGCTGGAACTGGCCGCTGATGTGTTCATTGAAACTGCATGAACCCAAAGGAAAAATGGTCAACTTACATGCAATTAAATACTCAACAGCAACTTCCTTGCACAAAGGACTGACGCCGTAGAATCAATCGGGACTGTATTTTAGGACGCGATGCTGCTTCGAAGGGATGTAAGGTTCTGAGATCATGGTTTGCCCCGAGTGGTGCAAGTTAAGATGGTTGCTTAACAGCTGTAATGCTAGAGCTGCCCTTTTCTATATTTTGATGTTAGTTAATATATATATGCATATACAAACTCTTAAATATATGTTGAAATTGCCTTCAACTTCGTAACGGCTCTGCTGTAGACGCCCTGCATCTGGATGCAGGGCGTCTATATCTATATATGCATGTAATTGAGTATAACAGCCCACTCCCTGCGTCTGCACCTCCTTGAAGGCTCTACCGTAGGCGCCCTGTTTCTTTGGTGTCATTCTGTAACATCATATATAACGGCCCTGTCTGCATTTTGGGTGCTTCAAGACTTGCACCTGTGGTGTAGTCGCCCTCAGAAATTCTTCCTGAGATGCGAACACCCACGGGGGCCCCGTGGGCCTGATGACTCAACGATTAAAACCTACTTTTGCCAGCCCATTGAATTTTAGGTTTTATTCCAAACCTGATTAAAACCTAATGCATTTAAACCTATGCTTGCCAGCCCTGCAAAAAAGATGACAAACACACATAAACAGTGGAAATACACATAAACAGTGAAAACACACAGAAACGAGACAACCACACACAACCTAAATTTTTGCCTGACTGTCGGAGGGGGTACTCCGTCCATCCGAGTCATGATCCGATCCGGCATCCGGCCGGCTGGATCGGTCACTTCCATCACCTTGGTCGTGGCGACTTGAATGACCCATGTTCGAAAAGCTCACCTTGTGTACCCGTCAGCACTGGCGGTTGCGCTCTCTTGATAGACCCTAGGGCGAAAAGTGAAAAGTCCGTCGAATAAGGAGACGAGGGTTAGGACTAGGGGTAGCTCCTGGGCGGAAATCTTCACCGGGGAGCTCGATTGGCAATATACTTGAAGTTTGTATACTGCGGGGGCTGGACCGAGAATAATCGATCGGCCAGCTAAACCAATGACAATAAAGGGGTAAATCCAAACGTGTACGTAATAGGGAATCCAAATGTAACTCCACAATCTTCCACAGTAGGCCAAAACGTTACCACACTTTCCAATACTAGATATAACCGTGTTCAAAACACGGGCGACTTGAGGTGAGTATACACAACGCAGCGACTCCCGGTCAGGGGACTTCCGGTCGGTTACTTTAACCTTTCCTGGGCAAACCAATAGCAGCAAGAGGGGACCTTGTTAGCCCTCTGCTGTGAACCAATGAAAGCGACTTGTGTCTAAGAAAGCGAAACGTATACTGATTTTTATCGGTATGTCCAATACTCCCATTTGTGTAACCTACCCCAAATAGCCCGGCTGGATAGTTATGTGCCTTACCTGAAGTGGTCCAGCCAGATGCTCTTTTGTGTACCAGACCAGCCGGTACACCAAACCCAGCTGGTACCAACCCAGCCGGTACACCAAACCCAGCCGGTAACAGCCCAGCCGGTTCACCAAACCCTGCTGGTACCAACCCGGCCGGTACGCCCAACCCAGCTGGTACCAGTCCAGCCGGTACACCAAACCCAGCCGGTACACCAAACTCAGCCGGATCGGCCGGAAGGCCATCCATCTAAGCTCACTTGACCGCTGGCGTTAGCACTTGTTTGGCAACTCCACGTCCGACCCTGGCGCTTCATCAGTCCTCTAAGAAACTCAACCTTCTTCAGGACCCTTCGACCATACACCTTCCGAACAATCTGCCCTTCGGTCGTCCACTGTCTGAGGTCATCCGGTTCACCTGGTCCGGACGGCCCATCCACCGCTAGCCCAACTACCAACATCTCGACCACACCCATCTGGCCCGATTCCATGCCTGGTACCGTCCTGCCGATGGTAGATACGCTCGGCGACTGCCATCCGGCATCTACGCCCTTGGTCCGCATATTTCGCCAATCAAAAGGCGCCATCGGGATGTATTTCATACCTTCCCGTTAATTAATTAACAGGTCACTTCACCACAGTCGCACAATGGTTGAGGCACGACCTCACCTGACCCAAGTCTTTCTGATCCTTCTTACCCATGCCCCGCTTTGGTACGTCATCTGCCCGATTTATGGCAATTGTCATGAACCCGGTCTTCCGACACTAGAAGTCTCATCCGTAGATGCTGACCTTATCTTGATATATTTTCAGTCCTGCAAGTCGACGAGGATAACATATGTCGAGTTACTCTGGTGGATGATGACTCGCATGCCAGCGGGGTGGAAGTCGCAGGGCCGCCGGATTCATCCCGTATTCCCGATCTGGTGCTGTCCCCGGCTGATATTGACACTGCGCTCCGCATTCACGGTCAGGCTTGCGGTGAATGGGACAGATTGAGGACCAACGTCTCTTCCCTTCAGGCAGATCTCCGATCCTGTCAGGCCGACTCCAAAGTTCTGGCGCAGAGATGTGTGACCCTTTGCGCAATGCTGGATCGCACGGCGCCCCGAATCTACAAGCTGAGGCGTAGCCGTCAGGAAGCAGTGGATGAAATAACCCGCTTCAAGGCCATTGTAGGCCAGCTTACTGACGCCCTACAACAGGCCGCTGCACCATCCGCCCCCACTTCCGTGGATGGAGAAAAGGATAGAGGTGCTAGCCACCCAAGTGGATAGCCTGGATCACATCAAAACGGATTTGGTCCTGCAGCTCGCTTCCGCCAACCGCCGAGCTGACGAAGCAATCGCCCGAAAATCCTCCTCGGGACCGAGTGACCTTCTGCAGCAGGTGACCGACCTCGAGGGCCAAGTCGCCAGCCTGACGGAAGAGAGAAATCGTCTCCGCACGCTGGCAGACGTCGTCGAGCCCCTCCGGACTGCCAACCAGGAGTTGGTCTACCGCTCAAAACTTCAACGTAAGGGTTTTTCCCTTTCCTATGTTGTAACCCGATCGCTTACCGTTTTCGTGCCTATGTCACTCCGCAGTCCAACAGTTGGAACAGCTGAAAAAACAGTCCGCCGAGATTTCCAACACATCCCAAGAATTATCGCATCTTCGCGGCCGATACCGCCAGGTGTACCATGAACTAGACGCCACGCGGGATGACCGAGACCACCTGCGAGAATCTCATGCTCAAGCTCTCCACCATATTTTTTCTCTGGAACAGCAATTACGAGAAGCCTCCTCCAGGCAGCAAGGGCTGCGCTCTGAGCTTTACCAGGTTCAGAGAAGGTATCATGACGCTCACGATGAGCTGATCCGGGCCGACCGTGCCTGCGCCGCCCTGCTGGATGAAGAGGATCGGTTCCGGGCCCTGTTATGCAAACTGCAAGACCGGCTCGAGGCGACTCAGACTCAGACCGCTCCCCTCCTGCAGGCTCCTTTGTGTGCGCGAGAGGCCATCTTGGCCATTCTGGGGATGGTGGATCAATGGAAAACCTCCCCGCCGAAACCATCCCAGTCATTTTCCTCGGCGGAATCGGGATCTGGGGAGCTTCCTGCCAGTCCTAATCCACCCCTGGCTGGTTCGGATCTTTTGTCCGCATCGGCGGGATCAGAAACCGGAAAACGTCCGGCCAGCTCTAACCCATCCCTGGCCGGTTCCGATCCGCGTTCAGCCCCTCCAAAACGGGACAAAAAGGAGTGAATCCTCACTCCTGCACCGATGTTATTTGGGCAATTCGGCTAGTGAACGGGAGCTTGAGTCGGACAGCGACAATAGCTTGTTTGCAATGGAGGCCGCCGCCGTATCTCCACCCGTTTCACTGGAGAAAACTTATCTCACGCCTGGCTCGTCGTCTAGCTCCGAAGATGACTCGGCATCCGGCTCGGAAACTGACCCGCCATCCGGTTCAGGGGCTGCCTCGCCATCCGGTTCCAAAATTGGCTCCCCGTCTGGTTCATCCTCGGGTTCAGATCCCCCCTTGGTACATATACGATGATGACGATGAAGATGAAGATTACAACGACCAGTAGATGTTTGCTGCGTTGTCCCGCTCTCGCGCGGACACCCGTCGTCGCTTCTCGAATTCTGGTGGCCAAA
>MIQA02002170.1:0-11298 GCA_001887855.2 Sclerospora graminicola | reverse complement strand
TGATGCCCGCAATGGAAGAAATATCAATTGATCTATGGAGGGGGAACCAGGCTAGTAGGATCAATCGATTTTATGTCTCAGAACATTGGAAAAATTGGGTGGTTTGGGTTGCTGTCGAGGCACCACCGGTTTATTCAGATCATAATCAGGTATATCTTTGTTTGAAGGATCCGAGTGTGTCACGAAGTCAGCTAGGTAATAGGTGCATGCCATATCCCTTCCCGGGTTCTTGACGAGCTGCGCACGTCTTTGAACCCGGGAAAAGTGTGGGAGAAGTGGAAGGCGAGCATCAAGAAGCAACTACAAGACGTACAAAAGAAGCTTCGAGCGCAAGACACAAGAGCTATTGAAGACGCTCGGATCCAGCTCGATCAAGCCGCAGCTCGATATCGCACTGCGTCTGACAGCTCAAGTCGTGATCTCTTCGACGAAGCCATGAGAAACTACAAGGAGACAATCAAGATACTGCTTTTGACTTCCAAGCTTCTAACGCTGAAAAGTCGACCAAGTACTTCTTCCGTCCGCTAGATACAAGCCTGAGACGAGTCTCGATTGAGGAAGTCATGACACCAAGTGGAAGTGTCTCGGGGAATCCTCTCGAGATTTCGCTCCGTTTTCTAGAGCACTGGGGATCTGAGATGGGGGACCCCAACAGTCCAGCGGGACGATCTCTTCCACCAAACGACGTACTGCAACGAAAGCTTCTCCGATCGATTGTGCGCTTCGTCCCTGAGGTAGACCGCACGATGCTTGACGCTGAAGTCACGGCTTCGGACCTTGCAAGCGCGATCCGTCACATGAAGGCGACCTCTGCACCGGGTATGGACGGCCTGACTGCAGGGTTCTACCAGGTAGCTCCTGATGTATTCGGCGAATGCTTGAGTATTGTCTTCAAGGATCGCCTCAGCCGTGGTGTACTTCTTCCATCTCAGCGCAAGTCTGCTGTCGTTCTTTTGCACAAGAAGGGATCGCGTGCCGATCCGGGCAACTACCGACCCATCGCACTCGTACAAGTCGATGTGAAGGTATTGACAAAAGTGTTGACTCATCGGTTGCAAAGCGTCATCCCTGACTTAATCCATCCCGACCAAAAGGGCTTCGTCAGAGGGCGAACAATCCACCACCACGTGCGGTCCCTCGTTGATCTGCAAGACTTGGCAACGAGTCGAGACGAAGAAGCGTATGCGCTCTTCCTGGACTTCCAAAAAGCTTTCGACCGCGTGAACTGGGAATACATGTTCCGGTTGCTCGAGCGAATGGGATTTGGGCCAACGTTTATCCAATGGATCAAGCTGGTGTATACCGACCCGCAAGCACATCTTCTCATCAACCAAAACATACAGCCCGCGCTACATCCGAAGAGAGGAGTGAAACAAGGTGACCCTTTGTCTGCTCTGCTCTTCGTCTTGACCATCGAGCCGCTTGGAAACTTGCTCCGCTCGCATGATGAGTACGGAGTGTGTCTGAATGCCGATCACACTGCCACGAGTATGTTCTTCGCCGATGACTCGACTCTTCTCAGCAGCTCGATATCGAACCTACAGGCTCAGCTTGAGCTCGTCGAAGAGTACTGCAAAGGCTCTGGCGCGAAGCTCAACTTGTCAAAGTCTGTGCTACTGGCGCTGAACCGGAATCAAGAGTGCCCTAGACTGCCTGGTGCTCAAGTACTTGGTCGATTAGACACAGTCAAGTATCTCGGTATTCCGTTCGGGCAGGCACCGGTGAATGACCGCATCGTAGAGCTCCTCGAGCAGCGTTTCTACGACGGCTTCAAGGTGTGGTACCGCCGCGCGAGGACACTTCGTGGTCGGCTTCTGGTTGCACAAACAATGGTGCTTTCCCGCTTGTGGCACTACACACAGCACGTATCGATTCCAGCAACAGTAGTGAAGCGGTGGCAGTCGATGCTGAACCGTTTCGTGCTTAGTCGAAAGCATAATCGAGACGCGTCACATATCCAACTTATTCCACAGGAATTCTTGTATATGCGCAAGAGCGACGGCGGTCTTGGCATCCCCAGTCTAGATGCCCACCTCAAGCGACAACGTCTTGCTTTGTTGCTGCAGTTCATGAGTGCTGCGAGTGTTGCAGATGTGCGGAACTGGACGACAGTTAGCGTCGAGTTGCTGACATCAGCACTTCCTCGTTATGGAAGACGTCACGGTCTGGACTTCCTGGTGATCTCCCCACTTCGACACGGTGACATGATCAAGTGGAATCTGACCTCGCAGTGGTGGAAAGTGACATGGACCTGGTGGTACAAGACTCGCTGGGGGCTGACGTGGCACGACCTTCCTTTGGATGAGCACGCTTCGTATGGTCTTCAACAGCCGATCTGGTTCCACTCGGACGCCAAACTGCACTACGAACAGGCTACAAGGACACACACCAGCTCAGCACATCGCCGATGTATTGGTATGGTTCCCGAACCGCAACGCAGCTTTAGACTACACATATCGAGAGTCTTTGGCTTGCGTTCGCTGGCTGATT
The DNA here is from genome assembly GCA_001887855.2 of Sclerospora graminicola. Lineage (NCBI taxonomy): Eukaryota > Oomycota > Peronosporomycetes > Peronosporales > Peronosporaceae > Sclerospora > Sclerospora graminicola. The sequence continues at coordinate 8,808 of MIQA02002170.1, read as the reverse complement.
TCATGCTCGACGGTTGTTCATGGCCGACGGAGCGAGACTTCGTTGAGAGACACGTCGACTTCACGCTTGTGGTTACGACACCTGGACAACAGATAAAGTGGCTGCGAGTCTTGTATAAAGAGACCACGCAAATTTTTGAGCGGCTTGTTGCGGGGCAGCTAGATCTGCAGTCTTTGGACAGCAGTGCACAGCGAATTTTACCCCATCTGGGCTGCAGGAGTGGCGTGAAAATATGGTGGGTCCCATCGATCCCGCGGTCGGCTCTTCTTCGCTTGGTATGGACATCGAAAACACCGACGAAGTCACATCCAATGTCTGTTCACTCACAACATGTTGGTGGCGTTCAAATCAAGGCATATGTCCAATTCAGCAAACACTTGCGGGCGATCTTGCTACCAGTGTTCGAAGACTTGCAGTTTCGACTCGCATTTCGACTCCTGCCCGTTCGCTCGCGTTTCTGGTTCCTACAGCAGTCGAACCCAAGCATCATTTACTGTGTACGCGACGGGTGCAACGCAGTCGAGACAGAGCAGCACTTGTTCTTTGAATGCACACTCGCGGCGCAGCTGTGGGAGCAAGTTGGCCAGCTTGTTTCGCAATTCTTCCAGTCGCGACTGACGTGGCTACTTGTTGCACTTGGGACGAAACCTGTGGTCCGTGACCAGTGGAAGGACAATGCAACAGTTGTGGTTGACGTGTGGCACACACTTCGCGCGGTAACGCTCCACTTCCTCTGGTCCGACCGAAACAGGTGCTTATTCGACGGACGACAGCCCACACCGCCGCTTGCTGCGCTTAAGTAGTCTTCATGACGTTCGCCGCACATATTCGATACTTCGACAGACGCTTGTACGAGAGCAAGGATAAGCTCGCCTTAGCCATGGTCGTGCGTGCAATGAAATCCCAGCCTGCTTTCGGCAGGTTTACCGATCTCCACAAGAGTATTATCGAAATTCGACATCGCCACTAACTTCATGCGGCGCGCATGATGTAAGCGTCCATCAACCAACAAATACTAAGGCCGCGTGCGAACTGGCACACAACTCGGGCCGATTGCTTACCCTTCTTCTCCTGCACGCCAACTCCTTCCATCACCCTTTCCATGGTTGAACCTTTCAGCGAAGATCCAGTCTGCGAACCCACTTCGGCAACCACCCCCAGTAACCGGTCCCGCGCTTCACTTTTGGACGACGAAGTCGGATTATTCCCTAAATCGCCCCCCTCAAGGATCGCAGGGAACGGTTCCCAGGTGTGGACACTTCTGCCGGGACACAACTGTTTCTCATGCTGTCCGTATACCTGTATACACAAGGGTTAGTGAATTTCACTTTTCTCTATACTATCTACAGTACCCACCTTTCTAAGTGCGATTCTACTTGCGGTCTACGTGGCAAATTCGAAAGTGCCCCCAACATTACGATATCATTTCTGAAAGGTTTTTTAAAATCCCCTTGTGGGGATCGAACCCACGACCTCCAGCATGGAAATCGAGCTACTTACCGACTGAGCTAACGGGAATCCAAGAAATTGGAAACACCCACCGGAAACTTGTTACTTCATCAAAACAACCAGAAACGGTACAGTATATATGTATACTACACAATATTTATAGTATAGTCAGTATTTAAGCTAGGTAGATTGAGTAGTCACTCTGTCTTATTCTAGTAATATAGACAACTTTCAACTGAGCTAGACGGGCTCGCAACGACGGTCACCCCCATAACATACAAAATCCAACAGCACCGCCTCCACAAGCAAAGCGACACCACACCATCACCTACCTTACCTTCAGCACACCACATCGCTGCTCCACACCCTCGTCATCGCCGACCTCACATCGCGTCTATCACGTCTGCTGTGACCCAGATTAACTTGTGCGACACAAGCCTTCTTCATTGCTTCGTATTTTCATCTGTTTGATAGTTTGACACTTCATCAGACTACATGTCTGCAGCAGGCAAACACCACAATCACGAAAGCGAAAGCGAAAGCAAAAGCAAAAGAGACCAAAATGACATATCCAGTCGCCCACCGTGGGGCTCGAACCCACGACCACAAGATTAAGAGTCTTGCGCTCTACCGACTGAGCTAGACGGGCACTTCTCAATTTGCCAGCTACTGCTCAAGTCAAATCCAGAGAATACCCCTCACCATCCTTTCTTCCGATCCCGCCTCTTCTTTAACCATGGAAAATCCGGCCTCCCCGACTATCTCCGACCAGCTACCGCGTGTTGAAACCGGCTCGAACTCTGGGACTGCACCCAGTATCCAGCCAGTCTCCACCACCTGCCTTTCCCCTTCTGGAAATTTGGGGGGATCAGGCTCTTCTGTTGCTTCGGATCCTGATACACCGCCTGCTGTTTCTACAGCAACTACTGCGCCTTCGCCTCCCGCTTCGTCTGCTCTAGAGCCGGCCGAGATGGACGTTGATGTGGGAGTGTCTACGACGACTGCGCCTGTTTCGTCTCCTGATGCTACCTCGCTCGATGAGTCGATGGAACCTGCGATTCCTTCCGCCACCACCGCGCCGCCTCCACCTCATTCCGTGGATCCACGTCCAACCATGGCCGAAGTGCTCTTGCAGCAAGAGACCCTTCGTCGCGACAATGCTGAAACTGACGAAGCGCGTCGTCGTGTAGAAACCCCCAAACCTCTCGCCTGTGATATCGAAGCAATTGAACGACAGTACGCAGCTGGTGGCGACTGGTCGTTTATTGCGTCTCGAATGGAGCAAGCGAGGCCGTATGCTCTTCCTTGCGCCAGGTTCGATATGGTGATCGACACTGGGCGCACTTTTGTCAAGACGCCGATACACAAGATCATGGCATCGCTGTCCGGCACGCACCACGGCAACAAAACACTTGAAAATCTTTACGGCACGTTCGAGATCGGTCAAGTATCGAAGCTCCCGGGCGGAAACCTGCGCGTCAAGGTGAAGTCGAAGGAGGCTTGTATTGCTCTCGAACGGACAAAGGTGAACATTCTTGGGGGTGTCTTCATGTTCAAGGAGTTTGACGTGCTTGGCAGCAAGTACTTCATCGATATCTCCAACGTCGATTCGGACACCAACACGGAAGTGATACTGCACCGCTTGTTTCTTTTGGGTTGCAAACCGGTCTATGACACGTTCCGCGAAGTCAATCTTGCGACTGGAATCACGTCTGCTACCTGGCGCGTGTACTTCCTGAGCACCAATTGTCCAAGTCCCTTGATTGTGAACGGATCGGTTTGTGACCAGATCGTGTTTGACAACAAGCTGCACCCAGTACACGGCAAGAACGCGCCGTTCCGATCCGAGCGCTTGCCGTTTGGTTATCGCTCGCACCACTCCGTGGACCTCGCGACGGCCGACGGCGAGTTTCCTCGTCCAGAGCAGCCAAGCGAATCTGCTTCAAGTTCGCAACAGCAAGCAGCACAACCCTACGCACGAGCCGTGACCACCAGGCCAAACAAAACCTCGCTCCAGAAGGCAGTCGAGGAGTCTAAAAAACGGGATGGTCAGCTCCAACGTGGAGCTCAGCATGGACAGCAATTTGCTGCCAACCAGCTTGTTCGGCATTCAAGTAACCGTGACGATGCGCTGTCGATATCGACCTTCAATGATTCAAACAGCAAGATTTCGCCTCCAGGAAGTCCGAAGCCAGAGTCTCCGTCCATGCCTCTCTTAACAGACGGCTTCACCACCGTAGTGAACAACCGGAAGAAGCGTAGCCGCAGTGGTATCGACTTCTCTGCTCTTCTGGTGAAGCAGCAACCGTTGCCACTGGACGGCATTGCCACCAAGAACTACTTCCAGGTGCTCCAGTCGATGGAAGTCACGTTCGAGACAAAAAACGCAACCGCCGACACAAAATACGGCGTGCGCCACCAAATCGTACCGGTGGATGTGAAACGTCCCGATACAGCAAACGTAGTAACTGAGTCCGCGTTCCTCATTGAAAAGCATCACACAAAGATCAAGAAGGCATCGAAGGCGTCGCCTCTTTCGGAGGTAACCGAATCGATGCTAAACGACGAGAACACGGCGCTGCTCAACACCCTCCCAGATCGTCTCGTGGAAGCGGACAAAAAGGTCGAAGGTGCGTGCAAGCTGACCGAAAATGCTACAAACCCGGACCACATCACAAAGAAAGCGGTTGAGTTTCCGCTCGCCTTTAACAGCGCAATATCGCTGAAGATGGCAGGAGGCGAAACTGCAATAGCGGAGCTTGCACAACTGCATGTGATCAACCGAGTTCTCTGCGCGACAAACCCGGGTGAAGACACAACCTTCGCAAGCAAATGGAAGAAGTTGATGGGGACCGCTGTGCCGTCGAAGCATCTTGACATTTTTAAAGCTTGCACAAAGTGGTGGACCCACTCCGAATCAATCATGGAGCTATCTCGCGCGTCCAAGGCGCTCGGCTTGTTTGAGCTTGCGCTGATGGCCACAGCGCCAACTCTGTATAAAAATGATCACTGGATCCAGTACATCACTGGTCAGCCCGTCGAGTGGATTCCAGCGCATCACACGCGTTTGCTGCACCCGAACACGCTCCTTCAGCTTCTGCGCTCAGACCTAGGTGCGCACTGCATGCAGCACTGGAGAGAGGTGCAGTGGCAGGGTCACTTGCTTGACGACCTTGAGTCGCTGCAACAGCTGAATGGCTTCTACCCGGACGACTCTTCAGTGCTGAAACTCCACGTTGCAGGAGACGGCACGGTGACGACAGTCGCGGGCTGCCTCGCCAAACGTTGCTAAAGTTTTCTCAAACTCGACACCATGGAGCAACATCAATGTTGTTACCGTGAACACTAATGGCATCAAGAAAAACGGGCACTTGTTTATCGAGAGTGTGCTCTCCAAGCACTCGTTGTCGTGTGTCCAAGAAACCAAGCTCGCAGACAGCACGCATCTTTCTAACTTCAAATTCCACCTGGACTCAAGTTTCAAGCATAAGGTCTTTGTGGACGATCCTAACACCCAGCTCCTTCGACCCACGCGAGGAAGGAGCAATGGAGTGCTCACGGTGCTCCGCTCTGACTTCCCTGGTTTCGACTCCGCTGTTGTTATCCCCACTCTGTCGGTCGCAGGTCGCTACCTTGTAGTAAAGGTGATGGTTGAGAGTGCTCCCATCTACATTCACAACGTGTATGCGCCTGTAGACCGCCAAGAGAAGCAACAATTCTTCTCGAGCTTGGAAACCGAGGGGTTCGAGGATCATGCGACGCACTTTGTGTTGGGCGATCTGAACACTCCTTTAGACCCACGACTCGACTCTTCATCTCCTGACTTTCGCTATGACCCTGGTCGATCTAGCTGTCAGGAGTGGCTGGCGAAGTTAGGCGTTGTCGATGCTTGGCGTATCCACTTCGACACTAAGCGCGTCTTCACAGGCCCTCTTCCACGAAAGAATCGATTGGACTACATCCTGTAGTCCGATGGATTCTACGAACGCTTCTACGAAGACTCCAAATACTTCTTACCGAAGCATGCTGGTGACCACCTTGCACACAGCGTAAATTTAAGGTCGGGCTCTCAGTTGCACGGTCGAGGGTATTGGAAGTTTCCCCGGTACCTGCTAGAGTATCCTGTGGTGGTGTCTGCGATCGAAAAGGAAGCCGAGATGATACGGGACAAGCTGCAGACGACAACCAATCCTGGAAAGGTCTGGGAGAAGTGGAAGAAAAGCATCAAGACCCAACTCCAAGACGTCCAGAAGAAGCTCCGGATGCAAGACAATCAAGCTGTTGAAGAGGCTCGAGTCCTTTTAGACCAAGCTGCTGCTAGGTATCGCAGCGTTGATAGTCACTTAAATCGGGAGCACTTTGACGAAGCCATGAGGATCTATAAGGACGCGGTCATGCGGACGAGTCAATACAACCAAGACACCGCCTTTGACTTCCAAGCAGCTAATTCTGAAAAATCGACCAAGCACTTCTTCCGTCCACTGGACATGAGCTTGCGAAGGGTCTCGATTGAGGAAGTAAAGACACCGAGTGGTAGTGTTTCGACGAACCCTCACGAGATTTCTCTTCGTTTCCTGGAGCGCTGGGGTTCCGAAATGGGAGACCCAAATAGTCCATTAGGAACAGCTCCCCCACCTGACGATGCGAAGCAACGGAGACTCCTCGAATCCATTGTGAAATTTGTCTCGGAGGCCGACCGCTTACTTCTGAGCTCGCCGATCACCGCTCTGATCTGGCGAGTGCAATTCGGCATATGAAAGCAACTTCAGCACCAGGCCTGGACGGATTGACCGCGGGTTTCTACCAAGTAGCTCCAGACGCTTTTGGCGAATGTCTGCGTATCGTGTTTAACGATCAACTTCAGCGTGGGGTGCTCCTGCTCCTTCCGTCTCAGCGCAAGTCAGCAGTAGTGCTTTTACACAAGAAGGGATCTCGAGCGGAGCCTAGCAACTATCGGCCCATCGCACTCGTGCAGGTTGACGTAAAAGTGCTATCGAAGGCTCTGACGTACCGTCTGCAGCAAGTGATCGGCGACTTAATCCACCCCGACCAGAAAGGCTTTGTCAAGGGACGCTCGATCCATCACCACGTCCGCTTCCTCGCAGATCTGCAAGACCTCGTGACGAGTCTTGACGAAGAAGCATACGCGCTGTTCTTGGACTTCGAAAAGGCGTTCGACCGAGTCAACTGGGAATATATGCTCCGGGTACTTGATCGAATGGGGTTTGGCACGGGGTTTATTCAGTGGATCCGGCTCTTGTACACCAAACCAGCTGCGCACCTCATCATCAACCAGAACATCCAGCCCGCACTACATCCCACGCGAGGAGTGAAGCAAGGGGATCCGTTGTCTGCGCTGCTCTTTATCTTGACGATCGAGCCTTTGGGGAACCTGCTTCGCTCCCATGAAGAGTATGGCGTGTGTCTAAATGTCGACCACACTAGCACAAGCCTGTTCTTCGCGGATGACTCGACCCTCCTGGCCAGCTCAATACCAAACCTACAAGCACAACTTGGGATCGTGAAGGAGTACTGCAAGGGCTCCGGAGCAAAACTCAATATTACCAAGTCGGTGCTTTTGACGCTGAACCGGAGTCATACATGTCCACCACTTCCAGGAATGCGAACGCTAGGTCGCACGGAAACGGTCATATATCTTGGCATTCTGTTCAGTCAATCCTCTGTGGATAATGCCCTCGTGGAGTTCCTCGAGAAGCGATTCTATGATGGCTTCAAGATGTGGTACAGGAGGGCACGAACACTTCGGGGTCGGCTCCTGGTTGCCCAAACGATGGTGCTATCCCGGATGTGGCATTATACACAACATGTGTCGATCCCAGTACCAATAGTGAAGAGATGGCAGTCGATGCTGAACCGGTTTGTGCTAAGTCGTAAGTACGATCGCGAGGCATCGCATATCCAGCTCATTCCACGCGAATTCTTGTACCAACGACGCAATGACGGTGGTCTTCAGATTCCGTGTCTGGAGGCACATCTGAAAAGACAGAGGCTTCAGCTCATGATGCAGTTTATCAGAGCGGCGGGTGCTCCGAATGATAGAACATGGACGACAGCAGGTACCGAGCTGCTCAAATTAGTAGTTCCACCAACGGGTGGATACGTCGCTCTCGACTTCCTCATGATCTCTCCACTTCGGCATGGAGATATGATCAAGTGGAAAAGAATTTCCCATTGGTGGCGAACGACTTGGATATGGTGGTACAAGCTTCGGTGGGAAATCACGTGGAAAGACCTGCCTTTGAGTGAACGCGCTTGGTACGGCCTTCGGCAGCCGATCTGGTTCAACTCTGACGCGGAACTGCACTACGAGAAGACACCGCGAAATCCCTCTAACTCAGCTCACCGTCGGTGTATTGGGATGGTTCCGGAACCCCAACGCAGCTTTCGTATGCATGTTTCAAGAGTCTTCAACGTGCGCTCCGATTGGCCGACTTCATGCGCGAAAATTGTGCTTGGCCAACAGAGAACGACTTTGTGGAGCGGCATATTGACTTCACGCTCGAGTCTATGACTATTGGGAAACAAATCAAGTGGCTGAAAGTGCTATACACCGAAGCCACGCAGATCGTCGAACGTCTGAGCGCGCGAGACTTTGTGTGGCAAGCCCCGCACACTGAAAGCGAAGGAAGTGTTAAATTACCGCATCTGGGATGCGTGAGCGGCGACAAAGTGTTCCTGATTCCATCGATCCCGCGATCAGTTATGCTCCGTGTGGTCTGGACGCCACCGATACCAACGAAACCGCACCCGATGACTATACACTCGCAAAGCGTGCGTGAAGAGCAGATCAAGTCGCTCGTTGATTACAGCAAGCATTTGCGAAAATATTGCTTCCTGTCTTCGACGACCTGCAACTTCGTCTCGCGTTCCGTCTTCTGCCTGTGCGAGCTCGGTTCTGGTTCCTGGAAGCTGTTCAACCACGCATCCAATACTGCGTGCGTCACGGGTGCGATGCCATTGAGACGGAGAAACACTTGTTCTTTGAGTGTACTCTTGCAGCACAACTGTGGAATCAAGTGAACCAGCTGGTGTTACCGCTTTTCCATACGAGACCATCTTGGATTAACATCGCCTTAGCCACAAAAATGACAGTGCGTAATGAGTGGGAGGACTGCGCTGGAGTCGTCCATGATGCTTGGCACACACTCCGCGCTGTCACACTTCACTTGATTTGGTCGGATCGAAATCGTTGCCTGTTTGACGGACGAGAGCCGACGCCGTTGCTCCCTGCACTCCAAGTGATCTTCACAACGTTTTCGGCACACCTTCGTTTTTTCGATCACCGACTGTACACGAAAGATGAAAAGGTAGCCTTGCGAAAGGTTGTCCGCGCGATGA
>MIQA02002168.1:0-17258 GCA_001887855.2 Sclerospora graminicola | reverse complement strand
ACAGTAATCCACAAACGTTATCTCCACAAAAACTTTTCCAATATTATTGACGTGTTCCAAACACGTGTGTGTTGAGGGTGAGGTTCGATCACCTAAACAAACCCGTCGGGGGTCTTCCGGCAAACCAAAATGCGTCTAAGCGCGTCTTAACCGGGAATTAGTTGAGCAAGAGGGGACTAATCAACCCTGGGCTCCCAATGACTGCAACACGTGGCGGAGCGACTCTTTGCTTAGGGGGAAATCAAAAACCTGTTATTATATATGCAATGTCGTATACCTAGTGTACCATACACCAACTCATTTACACTTCAAACCTATTCACTTCGTCGCACGGTTGCAATGCACCACCTTGCACATCCTGGCTGCACCTTCAAGCTGATTTGTACCACTTCTACCCTGATCACGACCCGACTCCTATAACGATCTTCAAACCATCCCGATCTTCGATAAACAACTTGGAAACCACTTGAGATCTTCCCTTCTGACACTTGTTCACTTCATATCCAGCCCGACTTAATTGAGAACTTCACCTGCCTTCGCGTCTGGACGCCGGTTTGAGACTGACCAGACCCGGTCACGATCGGCACAGCGATCAGCCGAGTGATCAGGCAGTGATCAGGGCGATCAGCCCTTGATCACCTCGGAAACTCTCTGGGTCACCATCACAACGACTTTATTCACCTGCCCAGCCATACTTCCGACCTTCATATCCCGTTGGGGCAACCATATCACACCGATCTCGGCTGATCGGGCCTAATCGGGCCTTGTCACGTCATCCTCGGACAAATCCATCGGTCATCATCACTCACACAACTCGCCATTCCACGTGCCCCATTTCATTCCACATCTGATCTTCATATCTTGGGCATAATCAGTTGGCTCGGCCGATCGGGCCGAAACTTCGTGTCATAATCAACTTCAACAACTTCACTGTTCATAGATCGGCTAGATGGCTGTCCCTGACACGTCATGTCACCAGTTGCTGTATTTCCAACTCGTTTTACATCCACGGGAACTCCACTTAGTAATTGTGATCACGATCATGATCGTGATCTCCACCGTTCCATCAGTGTCTGGGACTGGGCGTAGTGACAGTACTTGGCTGATTTCTTCACATCGCGAATACCCGTTGTCCGCCACCTTTTCATCAAATATGCGATCGGCCTTTCCCACCCATCAACCGTCTCATTTTGATGGGTGTTCCATCGTCACCAATCAACGGCCATGTGTGGTCCACTTCATTCTCAACATTTTCTGATCGCTTTACCACACTTTAGACATTCCCGCGGCCATGCGCCTTCACCCAATGCTTTACGTTGGGAGGCTCAAGCCGTACCGATTGTCTACGTCTTCGGACAAGACGCATCGCCACGGCGAATGCCGTGCTTCTTCAATCTCCCACAAAAGACTTGTAATCGGTCTCCAACCGATTGTGGGAAGTCTGGAGAGTCTCCATCGCTGACTTTAGTCGATCAATCTCGACCAGCAGAAGATCATTCTTCTGCTGCATCACGAGATGCGTGCTCAGAATGTCGCGAATCTCGTCTCGATGACAACGATATGTCTTTATCGAGTGAGACATGTCGGCGCTCAAGGCGTTAAAGTGCCTCTCGAGCATGCGGAGCTGGTAACCATGCTCCGCAACAACAACGCCGAGGGGATTACCAGCCCCCGCCGCCCCTGTTTGACAATCTGGGGAACAAGCGTTACATTCTCGAGCGCTTGCTATCGAAGCGCTCGGTTCCCTATAAGAAGGGGCAGCATACCAAGTATCTAGTACGCTGGTTGGGATATTCCCAATACAGATCAGCTTGAAGGTGCAAGCAGGATGGGCAAGAGGGTGTTACGCAACCGCGCGACGAAGTAAAAAGGTTCGAAGTAAAGGTCAGGCATGAGTTGATGTATGGTACACAGGTATATGACATTGCATATATAATAACAGGTTTAGATTTTCCCCCTAAAGCAAAGAGTCGCTCCGCCACGTGTGCGGTCATTGGGAGCACAGGGTTGATTAGTCCCCTCTTGCTTAACTGATTTCCCGGTTAAGACGCGCTTAGACGCATTTTGGCTTACCGGAAGGCCCCCGACGGGTTTGTTTTAGGTGATCGAACCTCACCCTCAACGCACACGTGTTTGGAACACGTTAATAATATTGGTAAAGGTTTTGTGGAGATAACGTTTGTGGATTACTGTGGAAGATCGTGGTTTGATCGCGTTTTCTTGGTTTCTTATTATCTCTCTCTCGTTGGCTGGGCTGATCGGACGAACTTTCCCGATCAGTGCCTAGATACTGATTAAGTATCGACCCCAACCCGTTCTCCGGTGAAGATTTCCACCCGAGGACACCCCCGTCTCGAGAAGGTCATCCCCTCCGACCTGATAAGATCATCGTTTTCGTCACCGAGTCCACCTGAGTGAGTGTAACCACCCCCGATCAACGGGTACACAAGGTGAGATGAAGATAAACATAGCTCCTGACGCGCATGAAGACCGGCCAGATGACCGGGAGGATCAGATCAGTCACCATAATGGTGATTCATCAGATTCTGATGCTGATCAGGATCAACGGAGTACCCCCTCCGATAGTTGGTCGTCCGGGCCAGTGGGTATCCGGATTCCACCCAAGACTTCGGTCATGGATTTGGAAATCGGCTCCACCACAATGGTGCGCGTGCCCGGATCACTTGGTGACTCAGGATATCACCGTGATTCCTTTGATGATGAAAAAGATGTGAAAATCAAAGTGGAGGAAACTTTTTCGGGTGCATTGGAGGAAGGCGTATCGCCTCCGATGCTGTCCATATCTAAAGGAAGCGATGGTCGACCTGGTCTGGTGGAGTGTCAGGTCGAAATTAAAGATGAAACAACTCCCCATATGGCCCCGATCGGGGCCGATCTGGGTTATAGTAAAGTTAACTATAACCCGGGAAAGGATCGAGGTGTTAACCTTGATCCTATGCATGAGAAGAAAATGAAAAAAGACAGAAAAAACATTGGAGCGGATCATTGTGATCCACCTAAAAAATATGTGAAACCTAAACCGAAGATCTTCGAGGAAGACGAAGAGAAGATCGAACAAGCCGAGAAGACCACTGTTCAATATGTGGAACGACTGTTCTATCTTCGAGAGTTTCACAAGTTCCTGGCTACCAACCGAGTGATGAAGATCATAAAACCAAAGATCATCGGGAAGCTTGAAGCTTGAAGGTCGGGCATCACAGGCAGTCAACTTGATCTGATCAGGAACATCTTGGCGCAGATCGACGAAGTTGGCTTCACTACAGGTGCTTTAGACGCGAATATGCTGTTCGATCTGGACCAAGGGACGATCAGAGAAGCTATGACAACTCTGTATGATCACCTTGCCTCGTTACCATGTTCAACCTTACTATGGATGAACACGTCGTCAAAATAGCTCGGTCCGAATTTTCGCACCGGGCGCAATAGATGTGTGACGCATCTATTGAAAGTGGCAGGGGCATTTCGAAGCCCCTGTGGCATAACAAGCCACTCCCAAAGCATACCGCTTGGAGCGCTTACAGCCGTGAAGGGATATCCTTCTCACGCATGAGGATTTAATAAAACCCATCCCTCAAGTCGAGGGCACTGAACACGGTGCTCCCGCTCATGTCATCTATGATGACGGCGAGGGGCGAACCCCGTGGTCCAGTCGCCGATCTCGGATCCTTCACACCGATCGCAGTTGGTTGAATATCCCATGGATATAAAAATCGTCATCACAATCTGGAGCGGCCTCCACTGACTCCTCGGCTGGGATAACACGTATGACGTTGGGCCCGAAAGGGATTAAGAAAATCGACTCCAAGATCGAGTCGCAGAATAGGAAAAGAAAGCTGAACCTGGTCGAGTCGGATCAGATGATAGTTTTGAAGATGCTCAAAAAGTCCCACAGAACAATCCGACTCCCAGTAGTGACCCTACCAACATGCCGGAGGTCCCAGAACAAATGAGAACCATATTCGCGACTATGATGAACCGATTTGCGAGTGAACAATATGGATTACCTCAGTACACACCTGGGCAAGGACAACCATTGCGATCAGCATCAAACATGAATCAATCCGGTGAGAAACCGGTCAAGAAGCCCGTGGGCGTGGATATGGAATCAGTTCGATCGGCCGGAATTGTTCGATCGATATGCCAGGTCGGTCACCAAGATCGATTTCATAGATCGCCCCCACGTAGTGATGTGGACATGGAGTCAGAAGGAGAGATCAGTCAGCATTTCGATCCGGATGATCTGGACATTGAGATGCCTCGTAGGGCGAATATGGCCTCCGCGCAGGCATTGGACAGTGATTCCGGAACGATCACCCGAGTGCGAATGCCGGCGATCTCGGAATTGAAAGATTTTACCGGCAAGATATGGATGATGATCAGGCCAGAGCTTGGTTGAGTCGGACTAAATCAGCCTTTTTGAGAGACAAGACACCGGAAGGTGAAAGATGTCTGATCTTCGCTGATCTAATGAAAGGTCCGGCCAAGAACTGGCTTAAGCAGCTGAGTCGAGAAGTGCGTTTAAAGTGGCCTCGGTTGTGTGAAGAGCAATATTGCAACTCGGGGGTGTCTGTCGCGAGACAGTATAGCCACATGAAGAAAAGATCCGACGAAACACCGATTGAATACTTACATCGGCTGAATGTTGCTGGTCTACGCGCGAAAATGCCGATCAAGGACCCACGACACCCGGATATAGCCCGCGAGCATGTCGAACACTTCATTGGTACTCTGGATAATCGCGATCTGGCTGATCAGCTAACCCTGCTCCGTATAAAGGACTCAGAGCAACTGGAACTGACTCTGAGGACACTGCAGCGGGCCAAGAGTCGACAGCCCAAGGTCGAGGTAGGATCGAACCGGTACCGGTCAAAGCCACACCCTGATCAGGGCAAGATACCGGCAGCACGACCAGCCAGAGCAATTTGGATGATGACGAAGGAATCAGACAGTTCCGGTTCGGAAGAGGAAAGTGGTCAGTCAAGTCTGAGCTCGGATGAGGAACAGTATCGTCATATCTTTACGACGGAGCCAGTGTATCGCCCGAGATCATCGACTAACGGCATGGATGGACGGAAACCTGGTGGTATTCAACCTGATCAGGACCGATCTCGTAAGAAATGTGTGCATTGTGGGTTGACCAAACATGGAGATCGTGATTGTTGGAAAATAATTACGTGTGGAAAATGTGATCGTAAAGGTCACCCTTCATATCATTGTTTTTCGTATGCAAAACCTGTGTGAAGGTTCACGACGCCGGTGCCTGCCCTATTGAAGAATTTTTCAATCTGATGCACAATGGTATGTGCCGACTAAACATGCTGGCATGCTCCCACCAGATGTCGAGAAAACGTTAAAGTAGATCGCTCGCCAGGTTGAAATCTGGTTCGAGCCAAGCGATCTACGTTCTGCATTTATGCATTTGTCGGTAGCGGAGATAAATTTGAGGAAAAGAAGATAACCGACAATACATGTTCTAATTCAAATTGCATCAATCGATGTCCGATTCACAGTCTCAGAGTGGATGAATATTCCCGATCGGACGTGATCATGGAGTTGGATCTACTGCCCGGTGAATCCCGAGGATACTGGAAGTATCACTCTCCCGACAAGTAATTTAAACAAGCAAAAGCTAATGGGAAGATTAACAACGAAAAAGCCACTATTCTATTTGACTCTGGGGCAGAAGTATCGAGCATCGCCTCCGCCTTTGCTCGTAAGGTGGGATGTCGTATAGACAGTACCCAGAGGCAAGAATGTGTTGGGATCGGCGAAAGTTCGTATATGACGGAAGGACGATCACGTGTGAAGATCACCCTGGCAGGATCCCTGGTCTACTATTTTAATGCTTGGGTTGGCCGGTTAGCCGGTCAAGACGCGATACTGGGAATGGATTTTATGGTACCAGCCGGTATACGACTTGACCTGTCTCATGGAACCCTGACTCTGCCAGATGAGGTCCAGATTCAGTTATCCGGCCGACGACCTTTATATGGTACTCATGTACGGATACAAAAAATGGGTCAGTACGAGAACATCGGGGTGTCCCGATCAGTAGATGTCATGATTCGGCCGAGTGATCGGCAACAGAAACTGTGGCTAACCCGTGGTGAACGATGGGTACCGACGTTCGTTAAAGGTATCGGCAGATCAAGCTACATCAGGGTCACGAATATGTCTGATCAGCCGCTGATCGTCCACGAAGACATGGTCTTAGGGATGTGGCTACCCGAGGGGAAAGTACCTCGACAGATCGGGTATGTCTCAGTGGGATCACGAAGATATATTGAATGGCAGAATCTGGCTTATCAAGCCACCACGGACCTGATCAGTGACGAAGACTTAGCGGATGAAGATACTTCACCTATGGTCGAGAAGCCGGAATATTCTACGCCGACCAAGTTGCTGATCAGGAGACCACCGATCGAAGCGACAGGGGAAAGCCGGGTCAAAAAAGGTCCACAAATATTGAGTATTATTAGACCCGGCTCACCGAAAACAGCGGATCCAGAAAGCGGAAATGACGATGAGGAGTTCAGAAACGATCATGAGAAGGAAAAGGAGGATGAATCTGTCGAAGTCATTACGGAGGAAAGTGAGCCCGAAGTAGATCACCAGTCGGATGATTTACAAGGGGCGACTCAAGATGATACCGATCAGAAAAAGGCAGATCAGGTAGACGAACAAGTGTGTATACATGAAGGAGGTGATCAGTACATTGAAGTATCGAGAAGCAGATGGCCGTTTTACCGGAAGTATCGCCCAATACGCCAGAAGTCACCATGGAAGATCTACAGGTCGGTGACCCCGAAGTGAACACGCCCGAGCAGATCGATCAGCTAAAGAAGATCATCTGGAAAAGACGCCACTTACTGATGGGGAAGGGTAATGCCCTACCCCCAGCCGCATTCGGAGCTGTTTGTGATATAGACGTGGGAAATGCGAGGCCGATCGCTCAGCGTTGTCGTAAAGTTGCACCTCAATACCGGAAAAAGTTATCCGATTTGATCAAGGGCTTGTTGAGTACAAAAATCATCCGACCATCAACATCGCAGTGGGCATCACCGATCGTGATCGTGATTAAGAAGAATGGGGTTGATATTCGATTGTGTATCGACTATAGAATGGTGAATCGCCTCACGAAGTTGATGGTCTACCCGATGCCCCTGATCAACGATTTGTTCGAAGATCTGGATAAAGTTTTATGGTTTTGTTCGCTGGATATGGCTAGTGGTTTCTGGGTGGTTTTGATGACTGATCGTGCTCGAGAGATCTCGGCTTTCGTTACACCTTTCGGACTTTTTGAATGGAATCGGATGCCGTTTGGATTAAAGAATGCCCCACAGATCTATCATAGGCTGATCGACAATGCTCTCTATGGATATTTCCAGATCAGTGCTGATCGGGAAGCCACCGATCTACATGATGTGTTTACGGAAGGTGAACCAGACCAAGATCAGGGTCGATTAGTGTTGGGAAGGCGATCATACATAGATGACATCTTGGTCACAGCGACATCCTGGGATATGTTATGCGATAAGGTCGAACGACTCTTGAACACCTGCGAGCGCTGGAATTTGTCGATCAGTGTGGTCAAGAGTTTCTGGGGTCAACCCAAGGTCGCTTACCTCGGCCATAACGTGTCCATCCAAGGTTTGGAGGCAAACCCGAAAGATCTGGCCGCTCTCAGCAACTTACCTTTTCCCCGATCACTGAAGGTCATGCAATCCTTTCTCGGATCTCTGAATTATTATAGCCGATTTATCGAAGACTTCTCGATTTACGCCGCTATACTATATGAACTGAAGGAAGTGGATTATCATGGGCTACGAGAACGTGATCGGGTAGGAAGAGCACCAATTGAGACTGATCACGAAATTGAAGTTACTGAAACGGATCTCAAGACTGGATCACTGATCGATCGAACTGATCCAGGGTCAGAGGACCATATGAAGCGAGCTATGGTAGCCTTCAGTATGTTGAAGGCGAAGATGATCTCGACGCCGATATTGAAACATTTCGATCCGGAGAAGGTTCCCGTGGTGATCCTATATGCCAGTAAATGGGCAATATCAGCCGCACTGGTCCAAGATCACGACGGAGTTTATTGCCCGGTGACGTTCACAAGCCGAACATTAAAACCGAACGAAGTTAACTATGGTATTGTGGATAAAGAAGTGCTAGCATTATTACGTGTATTGGATGTTTGTTACTCTATGCTGGTAACTAGATCGATTAAGGTATTGTTCAGGCGATCTAGTTTGGCTTGGTTACTGTCAGCGAATGGTTTAGATGGGAGACTGGGGCGATGGGCAGCGCTGTTATCTCAGTGGACCTTAGAGATCATCAAGTGCACCAAGGGCGAAGAAGAAATTCTTGGAACACTAGCCGCCAGCATCACGCCCCGATCAGAAGTCGATGAAGCCCTGATCGAGGTCGCTCCCCGGAAGCAACCCCGAGAATCGATCACTATACCCCCACCGATCGTCGGATCGGAGGAAAATCTGATCGTTGTAAGTTTCGACGGATCAGCGAGTGTGAAGAAAGGCGTGGGGGCGTATAGCGCGCTGTTATGGAAACTGCCAGAATGGACTGTTATATCGGCCGGTTCAGATTATACTCCAGGTATCACGGTCAATGAGGCCGAATATCGTGGTCTGCGGCTAGGTTTGGATCTCTTGCAAGAGCAAAAGATCGGAAGAGTAATCATATGCGGAGATTCAAACCTGGTAATTCGGCAGATCCCTGGAGAGATCGATTGCAAAGCACCGCGTTTGAAGTTGCTGAACGATCGCGTTATGAAAGCTTTACGTGGATGGCCAAGGCATGATCTTTTACATGTGGAACGTGATTGGAATCGGAGTGCAGATCACCTAGCCACTATGGCCATGCGTGATCAGACCGGATCAATAGTTACTGATCAAACATTGCTTGAAGAACAGGTGGAGATCAATAGGCTGCCTGAGCTGATCCGTGTGGAAGATGAAAAGGAAGCAGCCCAGATCTCGATCATGACGAGATCGCGAACCAGATCACCACCTAAAAGATCACTTTCTCGAGAAAGCCTAATAGAGGAAATAGTACAGGAAATGCGGATCGAAATAATTCTCAAGGCACAAGACGAGGAAAAATGAATCGTTGAGTTGAAGGCGTTTCTAAAGGGTGATCTGGAGAAGTTGAGCCAGGGTGAAGCAAAGGATTGTGCTAAGATCGCGTCCAACTACGACATCGACGAAAATGATCTATTGTTTTACTATGTTCAAGCTGATCAGGCCGATGCAGATCTGGACTGATCTGCAAGGCTCGTGATCCCGGAGACTTTACAAGCTGATATTTTACACCATTATCACGTCAGTTTGGGGGTGGCCACCAGGGCGTAGGTCGAACGTATCACAGGATCCGCAAACATTTTCACTGGAGAGGTTTATATCGAAGTGTCCAAAAGTGTGTCGGAACATGTACGGATTGCGAAACTGGAAAGGGTATGCCGAACATCCGGGGTAGATCACCTGGAAATATCCAGGCGACCTACCTTTTCCAAGTAATAGCGATGGATCACATACCGTCCCTGCCAAAATCGTTAAAGGGCAACACAGAGTTGCTGATCTGGACTGATCTGTTCACGGGATTGGTGATCGCGAAAGCGGGATCTACCCGAACAGCCCAACAAGTCGCTTGCAGTTACGAAGAATGTGTTTTTCGACGGTTTGGAGCCAGTGAAGTGATCAGGCATGATCGCAAACCAGGTTTCATGGCCGAAGTTTTCCGATCATTCAACCAGATGCTTGGCCAGAAACAGAGCGCGACCATGACATACCGTCCGCAGGCGAATGGTAAGGCCGAGCGTATGGTACAGACGCTAACCAGAGCTATCAAGATGTATGTCGCGGACTCCGCTCAACAAGATTGGGATGAATATGCAGAGAGACTGGTGTTTGCGTTGAATTCCTCTTTCGATCGAATCAGGGGAGATACTCCTTTCTACTTGGCGTATGGTTGGGACCCCCGATCTACCATCGAGTCGGTGATCCCTGTTGGATGCACCCGAGGTCGAGATCGCGAAGCTCGTCGATGGCGTATGGGACTCCAACGTCACTATCAACATGCGCGGGAGCAAGTCAACGAACGATTGCGGAGGGCCATCCAAGAAAGAGCTGATCGGAACAATGATCAGGCCGATTCACATAATATCGAGCCAGGATCAAGAGTTTGGCTTTACTTGGATCGCGTGAAAGAAGGATATGCCAAGAAGTTAGCACATCTGTGGCATGGACCGTTCCGTATAGCCGAACTGATCGGTGATCATGCCGCCCGGTTGATTACTGCTGGTACTGATTACGGAAATTTCCCGATCGTCCATTTGTCGAAGCTGAAACTGGTTCGGGAATACCCCGATCGGCCCAAAACCAGGCTGTCATGCGATGATCAGCCAAGGTTTGACTTCGACGAAGCTCTCTTGCCCGAAGACAGTTGGGAAAGAACGTTGGACCAGAACGAATTTGAAGTGGAGAAGATTTTGGATACCCGATCAGGCAAGAGGACCCGATTTGGCCAAACCCATCGTGATTATTTGGTTCGGTGGAAGGGTTATGACGATCCCGAGTGGGTAGATGAACGTGATCTGAACTGCGCTGAATCCCATTGACCATATGATCGCAGATCGTTGCCCAGGTAGCCCCGGCTTTGGTGTGTCGATGCTTGCGAGCATGATGGTAATGCTCGATCCACGCGTCCTTGCGCATCACCGCCGTGATCGGGAAATGGTGGGTCGCCTTCCATATCGCTTGAATGTGTTCCTAATAATACAGGGCCAAACGTCCCTGCAACTCAACAAATCAAGGGTGATTGGGAAACGCCAGCCCAGGCATAGGTGTCATGAGGACATCCCAAGGTGCTGAATCGATCAGAAGCTCAATAGCGCATCTGGTCAGCACCATCGGTTGCCACTGCTTGTCCTTGGGCGCCGGCGGTCTTGTCGGAAAGATCCATCCTGGCGGGCGGGACCACAAGCGAGGGACGAGTTTGTGCCTCACAGCAAGAACCTGAGGCGTCAGATCCCATACCTGATCAGCACTCCAAGGTTTCCGAGTTGCCATGTGAGCAGGAGTCGGCTTGCCCTGCATGACGACGTATAAATCCATGAACCTTTGGTTCGGATTATAGCTGTAGTCGTCCTGCTCGATCGACGACCGGCTCGCCGGGATGAAGACGTCCGTGAAATTGGGTGGTCGGGCGATGACCGTCGTATTGACCGGTGGAGGAACGCTTGGAACAGCCGGAGCCGGTTGCTCCTCCTCAAGATCATCGTCGTCCTCGTCCTTAGACTCAAGTAAGGCGACGGCCTGGGCCAGCGAGCTTACGCCTGAAAGGGTCGGCACTGGAGCGCGGCGATCAGTACTGCGCGATCGGGACAGAACAGACAACGTCCTCTCGTCCAGATCAGTCGACTCATCGTCCGAGTCAACCATAAGACGAGAGCGCTTGGCGGGAGCCATCTTCTTCTTCGACGAGCTGGTCCGTTTGCGCTTCGCAGAACTCAAGATCGAGGAGACCGATCTCGAGGCCGTTGGCAGACGGGGTGGAGTAGACGCAGAAGCCGCGGCAGTGCTGATCACGGGCTGATCAGCACTATGGGCCGGCAAGGAAGCGACGGAGGACGCGGGTGATGGCGGGGCAGACTCGGGAGACTGTGGTGGTGTTCCAGACGGAGTAAAGGAGCTGATCAGCTCAGGAAGTCGTTGTAAAGCCGTCCGAACTGACCCCGAATCGGTGTTCGGGTTGGTCCACCTCTCCATAGTCTGCACCGCAACGTTCCTCAAGTCGGCGTTATGCTGGAGCCAGGCGCGATCATCGAGCTCTAGGGTTTCAAGTTTAACCCGAGCAAGATTAAGCTCGCGCCGGCAATCTTCAGCTTCCTTCCGACTCTCGCACAACCTTTTCTGTATGTCGGCGCGGCCGATGCGAGAATCGGAAAGTTGCTTTACCAGGAGCTGGACCTGCCTATCCGAGTAGCGCACCTCGACTTCTCGACGCTCTACGTCCTCGGCAGTGCGGATCTTGTCGCGAAGCAGCTGATCACGGTCGAGACGGTGATCATCGAGCCGTTGTAGGTGATCCACCATCTCGACCATTCAACCCTTCATTGCCTCGATACGTTCGTCTGGAAATAAACATGGAAAGTCATATACAGATCGCAGAAGAAGTGAATGGGATAAACATACCTTGATCGCGGATGGTAATAGTCAGCGAACCGATCAGCGACTGTAGACAGGCGACGGTGTCCGAAGGCCTGGAGAGGCGCAGAGTAGCGAGGTCAGCTGATAGCTCATCACGCTCCATCGTCAAACTCTGAATACGATTAGTCATGTTTTGCAAGTCTTGGTCAAGTTGGGCGCGATCTAGCCGAAGAGTCGACAGCTGGCTAGTCAGATCAGCAGAATCATGTTCCAAGGTATCGGCAACGATCCGACGGTCGGATAACTCAGCGTTAAGTGCCCGATTGGTATCATATAGAGAAACCAACTCGGGAATTGCACTTCGGAGTTCCGACCGTAGTCGGCAAGCTTCCATGGACCCCAACGTGAGTGGACCCGATCCATCCACTAGACGAGCGAGCTGTTCCAAGTAACGGACGGGGCGATCTGAGAAGACCGAGCGGGAAGACTCCAAGGCGGACGATATGAAGTCATGTTCGTCGTTGGACGGATGAGACTGGTCGTGATCGGTGCCGAGGCCGTGATCGGGGTGGTCGCTGGATCAGCCGAGCTGGAAACGGGAGGCGAGGCAGTGATCGAAAGGGCAGCCGAAGATGGCGAAGAAGGAAGAGAAGATCGGCTCGAGTCAGCCATGGTAGTCGCCAAAAAGGAAATTTGGAAATGAATGAGTCGAACTGCAGTCGTTGTGCGGCTGCAGTTTGTCTCAGGGGCGACTGTGAGAAAGCGATCAGAAAATATTGAGAATGAAGTGGACCACACATGGCCGTTGATTGGTGACGATAGAACACCGATCAACATATGACGGTTGATGGATGGGAAAAGGCTGACCACAGTAATGATGAAAAGATGGCGGACAACGGGTATTCACGATGTGAAGAAATCAGCCAAGTACTGTCATTACGCCCAGTCCCAGACACTGATGGAACAATGGAGATCACGATCAAGATCGTTATCTCAATTACTAAGTGGAGTTCCCGTGGATGTAAAACGAGGTGAGCAACTGTTGACATGACGTGTCAGGGACAGCCATCTAGCCGATCTATGAACGGTGTAGTTGTTGAAGTTGATCATGACACGTAGTTTCGGCCCGATCGGCCGAGCCAACCGATTATGCCCAAGATATGAAGATCAGATGTGGAATGAAATGGGGCACGGGGAATGGCGAGTTGTGTGAGTGACGATGACCGATGGATTTGTCCGAGGATGACGTGACAAGGCCCGATTAGGCCCGATCAGCCGAGATCGGTGTGATATGGTTGCCCCAACGGGATATGAAGGTCGGAAGTATGGCTGGGCAGGTGAATAAAGTCGTTGTGATGGTGACCCAGAGAGTTTCCGAGGTGATCAAGGGCTGATCGCCCTGATCACTGCCTGATCACTCGGCTGATCGCTGTGCCGATCGTGACCGGGTCTGGTCAGTCTCAAACCGGCGTCCAGACGCGAAGGCAGGTGAAGTTCTCAATTAAGTCGGGCTGGATATGAAGTGAACAAGTGTCAGAAGGGAAGATCTCAAGTGGTTTCCAAGTTGTTTATCGAAGATCGGGATGGTTTGAAGATCGTTATAGGAGTCGGGTCGTGATCAGGGTAGAAGTGGTACAAATCAGCTTGAAGGTGCAGCCAGGATGTGCAAGGTGGTGCATTGCAACCGTGCGACGAAGTGAATAGGTTTGAAGTGTAAATGAGTTGGTGTATGGTACACTAGGTATACGACATTGCATATATAATAACAGGTTTTTGATTTCCCCCTAAGCAAAGAGTCGCTCCGCCACGTGTTGCGGTCATTGGGAGAACAGGGTTGATTAGTCCCCTCTTGCTCAACTAATTCCCGGTTAAGACGCGCTTAGACGCATTTTGGCTTACCGGAAGACCCCCGACGGGTTTGTTTTAGGTGATCGAACCTCATCCTCAACGCACACGTGTTTGGAACACGTCAATAATATTGGAAAAGGTTTTGTGGAGATAACGTTTGTGGATTACTGTGGAAGATCGTGGTTTGATCGCGTTTTCTTAGTTTCTTATTATCTCCCCTCTCATTGGCTGGCCTGGTCGGACGAACTTTCCTGATCAGTGCCTAGATACTGAATAAGTGTCGACCCCAACCCGTTCTCCGGTGAATATTTCCACCCGAGGACACCCCCCGTCTCGAGAAGGTCAAACCCTCCGACCTGATCAAGATCATCGTTTTCGTCACCGAGTCCACCTAAGTGAGTGTAACCACCCCCGATCAACGGGTACACAAGGTGAGATGAAGATAAACATAGATCCTGACCCGCATGAAGACCGACCAGATGACCGGGAGGATCAAATCAGTCACCATAATGGTGATTCATCTGATTCTGATGCTGATCAGGATTAACGGAGTACCCCCTCCGATAGTTGATCGTCCGGGCCACGCACAACCTTTTCTGTATGTCGGCGCGGCCGATGCGAGAATCGGAAAGTTGCTTGACCAGGAGCTGAACTTGCTCATCCGAGTAGCGAACCTCGACTTCCTGACGCTCTACGTCCTCGGCAGTGCAGATCTTGTCGCGAAGCAGCTGATCACGGTCGAGACGAAGATCATCGAGCCGTTGTAGATGATCCACCATCTCGACCATCGAGTCTTTCATTGCCTCAATACGTTCGTCTGGAAATAAACATGGAGAGTCATATACGGATTACAGAAGAAGTGGATGGGATAAACGTACCTTGATGGCGGATGGTAATAGTCAGCGAGCTGATCAGCGACTGTAAAGAGGCGACGGTGTCCGAAGGCCTGGAGAGGCGCAGAGTAGTGAGGTCAGCTGATAGCTGATCACGCTCTACCGTCAAACTCTGAACGCGATCAGTCATGTCTTGCAAGTCTTGGTCAAGTCGGTCGTGATCTAGCCGAAGAGTCGACAGCTGGCTAGCCAGATCAGCGGAATCATGTGCCAAGAAATCGGCAACGATCCGCCGGTCGGATAACTCAGCGTTAAGTGCCCGATTGGTATCATATAGAGAAACCAACTCGGGAATTGCACTTCGGAGTTCTGACCGTAGTCGGCAAGCTTCAACGGACCCCAACGTGAGTGGACCCGATCCATCTATTAGACGAGCGAGCTGTTCCAAGTAACGGAGGGGGCGATTTGATGAAGGTCGAGCGGGAGGATTCCAAGGCGGGCGATACGGAGTCATGATTGTCGTGGGACGGATGAGGCTGGTCGTGATCGGCGCCGAAGTCGCGATCGGGGTGGTCGCGGGATCAGTCGAACTGGAAACGGAAGGCGAGGCAGTGATCGGGCGGGCAGCCGAAGATGACGAAGAAGGAAGAGGAGATCGGCTCCGAGTCAGCCATTGTGATCGTCAAAGAGGAAATTTGGAAGTGAATGAGTCGAACTGCAGTCGTTGCGCGGCTACAGTTAGTCTCAGGGGCGGCTGTGGTAAAGCGATCAGAAAATGTTGAGAACGAAGTTGACCACACATTACCGTTGATTGGTGACGATGGAACACCCATCAACATATGACGGTTGATGGGTGGGAAAGGCCGATCACAGTTACGATGAAAAGGTGGCGGACAACGGGTATTCACGATGTGAAGAAATCAGCCAAGTACTGTCATTACGCCCAGTCCCAGACACTGATGGAACGTTGGAGATCACGATCACGATCGTTATCACAATTACTAAGTGGAGTTCCCGTGGATGTAAAACGAGGTGAGCAACTGTTGACATGACGTGTCAAGGACAGCCGTCTAGCCGATCTATGAATGGTATAGTGGTTGAAGTTGATCATGACACGAAGTTACGGCCTGATCGGCTGATTATGCCCGAGCAATGAAGATTAGATGTGGAATGAAGTCGGGCATGTGGAGTGACAGGTTGTGTGAGTGATGATAACCTATGGGTTTGTCCGAGGATGACGTGGTAAGGCCTGATCAGGCCTGATCAGCCGAGATCGGTGTTATATGGTTGCCCCGACAGGGTATGAAGGTCGGAAGTATGGCTGAACAGATGAATATAGTCGTTGCGATGGTGACTCAGAGGGTTCCCGAGGTGATCAAGGGCTGATCGCCCTGATCACTGCCTGATCACTCGGCCGATCGCTATGCCGATCGTGATCGGGGCTGATCAGCCTCAAACCGGCGTTTAAATGCGAAGGCAAGGGGAGTTCTCGTTTAAGTCGGGCTGGATACGAATTGGACAAGTGTTAGAAGAGCAGATCTCAAGTGGTTTCAAGGTCGTTTATCGAAGATCGGGATGGGTTGAAGATCTTTCTAGGAGTCGGGTCGTGATCAGGGCAGAAGTGGTACAGATCAGCTTGAAGGTGCAGCCAGGATGGGCAAGGTGGTGCTACGCAACCGTGCGACGAAGTAAATAGGTTCGAAGTATAAGTCAGGCATGAGTTGATGTACTGTACACAGGTATAGGACATTTGCATATATAATAACAGGTTTTGATTTTCCCCCTAAAGCAAAGAGTCGCTCCGCCACGTGTTGCGGTCATTGGGAGCACAGGGTTGATTAGTCCCCTCTTGCTCAACTAATTCCCGGTTAAGACGCGCTTGGACGCATTTTGGCTTACCGGAAGACCCCCGGCGGGTTGTTTAGGTGATCGAACCTCACCATCAACGCACACGTGTTTGGAACACGTCAATAATATTGGAAAAGGTTTTGTGGAGATAACGTTTGTGGATTACTGTGGAAGATCGTGGCTTGATCGCGTTTTCTTGGTTTCGTTATATCTCTCTCTCATTGGCTGGCCTGATCAGACGAACTTTCCTGATCAGTGCCTAGATACTGATTAAGTATCGACCCCAACCCGTTCTCCGGTGAAGATTTCCACCCGAGGACACCCCCCGTCTCGAGAAGGTCACCCCCTCCGACCTGATCAAGATCATCGTTTTCGTCACCGAGTCCACCTAAGTGAGTGTAACCACCCCCGATCAACGGGTACACAAGGTGAGATGAAGATAATCATAGATCCTGACGCGCATGAAGACCGGCCAGATGACCGGGAGGATCAGATCAGTCACCATAATGGTGATTCATCTGATTCTGATGCTGAT
>MIQA02002167.1:0-19344 GCA_001887855.2 Sclerospora graminicola | reverse complement strand
GTTAGTAGTCAAAGTAAATGCTTGGAGTGGAGATGAAACAAGCACGGATGGATATATTGAAAGAGAAATGAAGGAAACGAAAGAATTAAAATAAGCCCGATTGTTCATCCCTATGGACGATGGTTGTACTTGCCACGGAGCCGAGCCACTCGAAGTCCAGGGTGGTCGGAGGGGCGTTTGTGGTACTGATTACGCCAAGGATCTTGCTGGTCAATGGCCTCCAGAGATTCGGAAAGGGAGGTAGTCTGATCCCGCGCGTACCACGTTCCGCCCTCCACCGCATCTCCGCACCTTCGGTTCGGTAGATGGAGCAAAAACGGGAAGAGAAACAGGTCCAAGTCGCAATTACCATCCCGGATACCCTCCATGATAAACGTACATAAACGGACCCACGCCTCGGAAGCTCGCCCCGACGATTCTTCCGGGCAGAGGAATACGTGCGGAGAGATTCGTCCACTCGCTTATCCTCTGCAGAAATGTACAGAAAGTGGGTAGACTCCCAGATGGCCCAAGCATGAGCCACAGCGAAATCCTGAAATATCCCCTTGAATTCCGTAAACCATGGGCTGGACGGAAGTCCCATATCTGGCATCTTAGTGTTCAAGATTTTCCAAGGCTTGTTCTTTATGAGCGCGTCGATGGCGCCCGACCTCATCGGGTCGGGGCGCCAAATCGCTAATGATGGCGTCCTGTGGGATCGGGGGAACATCCAGAGAGGCGGACAGGATAGGGAGTGAGCGAGCTGAGAACCGGAGATATCGGCGGGACTTACATCTCTCAGCTGCTCGACCTGCCAAGGTAGGATGGCCGACCGATCTGCCCGATGGGGAAGCGCCCGTCCGGTAACCACAGAAGCGGAAGTTTAGGAAGAGGGGGCGCAGGGGGTAGAGTGCTCCTCCGGATCTTGGGTTTGGTCGCCGGCCGACTGGGTCGACGTTTGGGACGGGGCCCGGCTGGAGCTGATCGCCGGGTTTTGGCCGGAATTTGGGAGAGAGGTGCTCCTGGATCGCTCAGGTCGGGAGGAGACAACCACTGATCAGGGATGTCCTCTTCGTTGTCTTGCACCTTCTCCTCTGGCTACTCCGTTGGAGGTGATCCGGCACCTGAAGGCTCTCTTGAGGGGCGACTTGAGGGGCGGCCGGGCTGCCAGATTGACATTCCTTTTTGATCTGCCCATCCGCGTCTTCGTCTTCCTCCTTCGGTTCTGGATCCGCCGTCGCCGTCCGCCAGGCCTGTACGCTGTACTGGCTGGCGTTCTTCCGCTCGGGCGTACCCGGATCCTCACGTCCTCCAAGTCTCATGGCTGTCGCCACACGCGCTGCTCCCCTTGGGCCAAGCGTCATGCGGGTGATACCCACCGATGAATCAGATGAGTCCGCTTCCGAAGGGGCAGACTCGTACTGCGAAGAACCTGAGTGTATCCCGGCCGGTCTGCTTGTTGCCGGCGGTGTGGACGGCGTCACTCCAGTCGTAGCAGCCATCTTCTTCGACGGCGGCGAGCAGCCCACTAGCGGTACCAAGCGGTCGTGCAGTACGCTGGACGCCTCCTTCAACTTGTCCATCTTCAGATCAAACAGCTCGTTCGGATCAAACACGCCGGTGTTGATGCCGGCTTGTTTGAGTTGATAGAATAGTCCTCTAATAAGGGACACGTGGCCGTCTGAGAGAGTTGGGGGAGAGACGGGACCTTTCAATCCGCCTATGATCTTCGGCCGTGTTATTTTCAGCACCTTGTCCGTCCGCAAGAACTGCCCCAACTCGTGAAGATGGAAAGCACGCTCCATGTCTATATCCGTCGATAGGCCGTCCTGCTTTTCTTCTTCCTCTTCGAAACGCGGCCTATCTTTGTGGGTCGGGTAATCCGATTCCTGCCAATCCGGTCTCTTTAGGGGTAGGGGGGCCCGATCTCCCCATCCGGCCGGCTTCCCACTCCGGTCGTATCCGACTTCAGCTTCTTCTTCCTTAATTTTTTCTTTTATATCCATAATATGCATTTGTTTGTTAGGATCATGGTCGTAACCATGATCCTTCCTCGGACTATGGCGACTTGCACCATAGTCCGATCCGGCTCCATCCGTGTAGCGGCCGGCACTACAGTGAGTAGTACCGTAATCCGGCACAGTACCGTAATCCGCCCCCGGCGGAGCCTCTAGGGGAGTAACTTCTTCTTTAATGTCAACCTCGAACTCCCCCAATCCGAGGCGACCATCGCATCCTTCCATCTTCAGCAGCATTGGGGGCGATATGCCTTCGCCCAATGCACCCGACACAACATCGTCAACAAATTTGACAGGTTTAGGTCT
Organism: Sclerospora graminicola; assembly: GCA_001887855.2. NCBI lineage: Eukaryota > Oomycota > Peronosporomycetes > Peronosporales > Peronosporaceae > Sclerospora > Sclerospora graminicola. The sequence goes on along the minus strand of MIQA02002167.1, from coordinate 17,041 downwards.
TTCGCCCGCTAGGGACTCGCGGTGATATCCAGGGTCACCAATAGATCCGGGCACGCGCACCATTGTGGTGTAGTCGCTCTCAGAAAATCTTCCTGAGACGCGAACACCCACGGGGGTCCCAGACGACTGACTATCGGAGGGGTACTCCGTCCATCCGAGTCATGATCCGATCCGGCATCCGGCCGGCTAGATCGGTCACTTCCATCCGCTTGATTGTGACTGCTCGGATGTTGCATGTTGAAAGATCACCTTGTGTACCCGTCAGTACTGGGTGGTTTGCTCTCCTGGTGGACCCTAGGGCGAAAAGTGTAAATCCGTCCAATAGGGAGATGAGGGTTAAGACTAGGGGTAGCTCCTGGGCGGAAATCGTCACCGGGGAGCTTGACTCGCAATATACTTAAACTTTCTATACTGCGACGGCTGGACCGAGAATAATCGATCGGCCAGCCAAACCAATGATAATGAAGGGTAAATCCAAACGTGTACGTAAAGGGGAATCCAAATATAACTCCACAATCTTCCACAGAAGGCCAAAATGTTACCACTTCCCAATACTTAATACCGTGTTCAAAACACGGGCGACTTGAGGTGAGTATACGAAGACGCCGCGACTCCCGGTCAGGGGACTTCCGGTGGGTTAACTTAACCTTCCCCGGGCAAACCAGTAACAGCAAGAGGGGACCTTGTTAGCTCTCTGCTGTGAACCAATGAAAGTGACTTGTGTCTAAGAAAGCGAAACGTATAATGATTTATCCTATATCCCATACTCCCTTTTGTGTGACCTACCCCAAATAGCCCGGCTGACCAGTCGTGTGCCTTACCCGAAGTAGCCCGGTTAACTCCGACTCTGTGTACCCGCCTGGCCGGTACACCGAACCCAGCTGGTACCAGTCCGGATGGTACATTGTACCCGGCCGACTCGGCCGGATGGCCATCCATCCGAGCCCCTTGGCCGCTGGCGCTAGCACTTCCTTGGCAGCTTCTCATCCGATCCGGGTGCCTCCTTCATCCACTAGAACACTCATCTTCCTTCAGGCTCCTTTCACTCATACCTTCCAAACAATCCGCCACCAATCTGCCACTCGGCCGTCCAACATCCGCGGTCTTCCCGTCTGCTTAGCCTGCTAGCTCGACTGTTCATGCCTTCCATCACGTTCGTCCGGCCTGATCCCAGGCCTGGCGCCGTCCGGCCGCTCGTAGGTGCGTCCGGCGGCTCCCAGATCGCGTCCTCTATTGACCAGTCCGGGCATCCAGCTAAGGGCGACATTTCAGCCAATCCGGTAAGAGCATCCATCATCATTAGTCCGTTAATTTCTGGAACACTTCACCACAGCTCTAACCCTGTTGTTTGTCCTTGCTTTCTTTGGTGTATCACATCGTACTAGCATTGGATTCTCCAGGGTTGCGTAAGCGTTGTCAGTAAAGCCGGGTCTAACCTGTCTAATAAATGATATGCTCCAGCGCTCTGCTTAAGACGGTGGAGTAAATTGTTTCCTTCGCATATAATTGCTTTTTTCCGTACCGGAGATGAAGCATCCACTGTTCGAAATGATATACCTGTCTGCCTCTCCCATTCTGCCATATGCGCATCCCAAACTTGAACCCAGTTTACAGTCTTTCTCTGGTCCTGACTCGCCTCGTCTATCGTCTCTTCGAAGTCATCAATTAATTCGCGTTGAACTTGCTGCAAAGACGGGTTTGTTGTTTCGTTTGTAATAATTCCTTGATCGTTTGATAAAGTCTGTTTTATTTGCAGCGGTCCCCCTGATACATCTTCTTTTGTTACTCGGTTCTGGGTCTGCTTCCGGACTTTGAGAAGGAATATACTCGGAGGTTTGAGAATCCTCTGAGGTCAAGAGGAGGACCTCAGGTGATTCAATCCGATTTTTCCAAATTTTGTGCAGCCACTGATGTAAAACTAGGCGGGATATTTGGTATTGTTGCATCAAGCGGTCTTGTACTGCTTGATTCGAGATATCTAATTGCATAATCCGTTCTTGTTCCGGTACGGATAATCGTCCCACTGTCTCCGTTAGAAAGTGCAGGATTTCACACAATCTAGATCGTGAGTTAAGATAATATCTTCGATTTCAATTTTTAAAGCGTGGTGGATCGTCGGTCCTTGAAGCCTGTTTATGATATCTTCCCTGTCACCCTCCCACGTGTCAGGATCCCAAGGTTCATGCTCGCTGTAAGCCGTTATTTGACTGTTCTGCGAAATCCCTGTGTCTGAATCGTCGACCATTATTATATCAGTCCTCGTTGACTCCCCAGAGAACTCTTTAGCTTCTTCGGATCATGCTGTCTGATAAGTGTGATTACCGGCTTCCTTCTCGTCATCAAACTCTTCATTATCTTCCTCGATTCCACTAGTGGACATATACACATCCGAGGAGTCCTTGGTCGTTGGATTTGTACTAACTTGATTTCCATATAAGTACGCAGTATAGTGGGCTTCACTGAAATGTAATACAATCGGCCATTTTGTTTCATCCTTCGGCGCCAAGTTCTTTGCCTTAAGAATTCGATGGACACAGTCTTCCACTGTTTGGGGATATTCTCCACTGATCAGATATCTTCTGTGGTTTTTACTTTTGATCTCCGGAGTAAAGCATATCACCCCCGGGGCCTCATTATTGATCCTGAGTTGAGAACATATATCTCTTTTTGTAACAATACACTGATACTCGCAAGAGTATAATTGCTTCCCCACGCCTGGGGCTCCACAATATCTCCTAGTTTTGATCCACTGAACGCGAAGTCTGAGAAGTATCGTTCAAATTCCATAAAATATTCCTTAGAAGAAATCATGTCGTATCCCCGGCCAAGAGCCAAAAGCGTCTGTTTACTTATCCCGTGAGGAAATTTTATTTCGAAGTCGATTAATGCCCGGACATAGCATCCTTCCTTCAGTGCTTGAGCTGCTTTTTCTATCATATGATGGGAACCATTATTAAACGGCGTCGTCAATAATGCTTGCAAAACTGCATATACTTGGCGGTTTCCGGTGGAAGGGGTATTGACTGCCTTAATACCCAATATATTCTCTACTTGGTCGAGGGATGATAAATCCAGGGATGTCCCTTCTGTTATTGGTTCTTTAACATGGTGGTTTACAGTACCTTCAAGTTTAGACATTTTCTGTACAAGCTCCGATAACCGTTCCTTATTTTTTGTTTCTCGGATCAACAGGTCCGTGTGCTGTTTCTGCTAGGGAACTGTACTCTTTGTCAGGAGAGGCTGGGCCACGTGTTTCTTCTCAGGTAAAACTTGTCTGCCTACTGGTTGACTACTCTTAGTCTGGAGGGGTACAGGTTGCGTCCTCGATGGAGACGTCGACTGCTGTTGTCGGACAACAGCTGAAATTGACCGACCAGACGGTGGAGACGTCGACTGCTGTTGTCGGACAACAGCTGAAATTGACCGACCAGACGGTGGAGACGTCGACTGCTGTTGTCAAACAGCAGCTGAAATTGACCGACCAGACGTTGTGGGATGGGTGTCCGTTCTTCTGGCTCGATTATTTCGAGTCACAGTCGTCCATTCAGTTGAAGACTGAGTTGTACTTGATCCGTGATTACGCTCCAAAGGCGGCTCATTCGCCGGAGTTCCTGTAGACTGAAACATACCCCTCTGCACTTGAAGCGAAGACTTGTCTCCTTTCGTGTCGTAATTTTTTCCTTCTGTTCCTTGATTTGCTACCTCATTCGTATCCGAGTCGGTTAGGGGTTGACCACGTTGCTTCTTCAACCGGTCTTCCACAGTGGATCGTAATTCTTCTAGACTTTTAAAAGTCGGAGCCGGTAGATTAAGTTTATTTAAGTCTTCTTCTGTGATTTTAATTTTAATGCAGTTATTCTGAAGTAGATCCTCCAGGGAAGCATTACATTTACGCATTGGGTGACCTATGGTCCGACATCTCAAACATTGCCTCTTACCCCGCATAGTAGGGTGTTCTACCACCAAGAGTAATCCACACCACGAAATTCTTAACACTCCTCTTAAAGGTGGTGGGCAGAATTCTGAATTAAACGTCAATTCCCACTGTGTGGAAGTTTCCGAAAAAGGACCACAACTATCCATACCTTCAAGTTGAAAATCAACTGCCAGGATGTTATGTAGCTTTCCATAAAGGCGAGACAGATCCAAAGTCCGCGTAACATTTCTTAGGACGCATGTGTATTATCCTTGGTGACCATAAACCGAACCATTAGTCTCCCATTGATTTTTCCATGGGTCCTTATTGACGGAATGCCGAGTGTGATGCATATTTTTTAGTGTGTGATCGAAGCGATGAAACGGTACTTTCATCCCCTCAATTTTTTTTGCTGTTTCTCTTGTAAAAAAATGAAAAAATAAAGAATGATTTCTCGCATTATAACTGATCGTTTTCACTTGTGCGACCATCTTCCATAAAGCGGGAGAGCCAGAGCTCCGTGCTGTCGCTGCTGTAGTTATGCTCTCTTGAATGCTTCTGGTGTTGAGAAAGGCCTCCACTATGGGACTTTCCCCTTTCAGGTCTAGGATTAAGCATCCCTCAACCTGTGCTCTTATGGTTTGGACTAATCTGACTTGCTCTCCAAATGTTATGATATACTTGATAAATTGTGGTAATTGGCGTGCAATGATAGACCCCTCCACTAGACCTTTCACGATTTTCCATTCGTCAGCCGACCCCTCTCGACAAGTAGTAGGGCCACTTTTACCATAATGTACTTCACATACTTTCCACAAATGTGTTATTTCCTCTGGAGTATAGTCCTTTGTCCGAAACAGGAAAGGTTTTTGGACCACTTGCTGCTGGTCCGATGGTTGCGTCCCGGATATCTTCGAGGCCCAACCTGATAGCACAGGAGTGACCAGATTGGCCCCTTTTATTTTTCCTGTCCTAATGCCTTCCAAAGGATTGCTTTGAAGGACTGGGTTGATTTTTGCGCTCCCAATGCCGCACTTATTACTTTTTCTTTCCATACCGTCCAGCTTTGTTTATGAATGATGACTATATTTTCGAAAAGGTCTATCAACCTTTCTACCTCACCATATTTTAATTTCGGTAGCCGCTTTGCGGTCGGTGATAATCGAGATATCGGTCCTTTTGCTTTGATGAATATCGCCGCAAATAGTTCCTGAGTAATATCGAACCATGCTTGTACCCTAGGTTGCGTGTTTACTGTTTGGGCTAAGCTTACTTTTAGAGCTGCTTCTGCCGAATGAGCTTGAGCCTTTAAAGATATTGGTGGCGGCGCTAATGGTTTGGTGGTTACGTCACCCTCGTTTTCATTGTTGATTTGGGTATCGGATTGTTCATGCAATGAGGATAAATCCGAAGTACTCTCCGTTCGTGGGAGATGTGTGTCTCTCGTTGAGACATTGGTCTCGTTTTCCCTCTCTCCTGTGGTAGCAGAGCCGGTTATGCACTGATTGAATGTGGGCCTCTCGTTAGTGGGGGGGGGGTCACAACCGGTTTATCGGTATCCGCTATCGGTATATCGGTATCAACGACCGGTTCCTCTTCGGGTTGATCCGCTCCCTCAGACTCCTGGGTTGCTGAGGCATAGTCATCCTCCCCCACCCCTGGAGATTCTTTTTGGTTGTCTGGGGTGTTTCCCCCTCCTATTAACAACCTTCTAGGCCAGGAAGACACCGGCCTAGGCCCGGGGTCATCCTCCATGAAGGGGGGTCCTTTGACTTCAGATTTGGTAATCGTTCTTGTAGCTCCTTTTTTACCCAACCCAACTGTGGTTGATGTTGCGAATTTGGAACTGTGGGGCCGCTAGCAAAAACGTTCACAAGGCCCGCACTTGATTGTCCAATTTCGTCCAATTGAATCGAGCAGCGATACATTTTTTGTAACACTTTCATAGATCTGTATCACTAACACTGGCTGACATTGATCTACGAGCTCGCAACAAGTCACTTATCGAAAACTGTTGCTTTTTCACCTTGATTCATAGCTACTGTTTGATTTAGCAAATGAAAAATAGACTGAGTACCACAGTAGTGGTACAAATCAATACACAATTTTCGGAAGCTTATGTTCAGTGATTATACCAAGTTTGAAAAAAATAAGTTTTGGACAGTTCTGGAAGTGGGAGCGGATACTGTAGTTCTAAAATTGCGATATAAGCCCCTAACCGTCTGACGAATAGGGTTTAGGACTATAATGCTTGAAAAAGAGGAAACCCGAACACCCTTGGACGACCCAGGTCCGGAAATCGACCCGGACAACCCAGCGGAGAAAGAAGCAGGTCGGTCCAGCGAGAGAAGAAGTCGGGCGACGATGACTTCGTTCCTGAAACACCAGCTTCACCAGAGGCATGGCCCGGAGTCGGAAGAGCATCATGAGTCAGCCGGAATATCAGGTGGATCGGTACCTGAGTCGGTAATACCACTGATAGACTCGAAAAACAATGGAATATTCTATGGAATTACCGGTAATACCGGGTGACCCACAGGGAGTCAGTAACATAAAAGTGACAACTGATTGCCAGAATCCAGTAGAAGTAACCAAACAATCAAGTGAGGTATAGCTGCGTATGCTAGGATCAGCCGCCTCACAGGAGCCGAAACATTTGGCACAAGCACTTACGACAGCACTCAGTCAAGCGGTCAAGACGAGGCCGCGAGTACAAGCTTGGATTGACTTAACGCAAGAGCTATTTACTGCCATCTATGTTAAAGCGCGAGGGCCGGTATCTAAATTATCGGCGGCGGATAGACGACTACAGCAAAGAGTGTCATTAGTGTGGGCCATACTAATTTCGCACTCAAAATTTTGCATGGAGAATCAAAATTAGTGTGGGCTTCGGTAATTATGCACCAACGCTAATAATGTCTGTGCGAAATTAGTATAGGCCACACTAACCGCGTCGTGCAAAAATAACGTGGGTTTTGCGTTTCAGCAGTATAATACACCTCAATTATAATTTTCTAATATAATAGTATAGTGCATTATTAGGAATGGAGGTCAAAATGTGATCAGGTCTAGTTGCAGATCGGTGGTAGGTTTTGTTTAAGATCATTAACTTGGTCACGAGGTTTTATTCCAGGTTCGAGTCACCACTCGTTTGCTGCGCAACTACTCGAGTCTCCAGCTACTACGACCAACCAGTGCCTCTTTGGCCAGCCATCGCTGCTGACAGAGCGGCTGCAACCAAGAGGCAATCTCTAAAAAGGAATCCCTGTGAAGCTGTTGTCTATCGGCGCAGGTAAAGGTAATAAGCCCATAAGGTCTGACTCCCATTGAAGTGTAATGGCATCCCCAGTCTTTCAAAGCACAGGATTTCAATGTGAACAATAATTCAGCCGCTGCGACGCTAACAACTGGGATATTGAGATTAAAACATGAGCAGTGTGCAAAGACGACGCAAAGTAGTGCATGTCGAGCTCCATAAATCATTGCACGTCTCACCCACGGTTTGATGAGTGCAATTCTGGTCTCACATATCTCGCTGCACACGTTTGAGCTGTTCGAGTGCTTCACGAACGTGCACGTGACATTTTCAGCGGAAACAGGCTTGCTGACTGCAGCTATGCGATTCGATGAGCATAAAACGTATAGCCTGAGCTTGTAAACGTGAAAAACGGGCGTGTACCGGTAGATCCAAAACTACAGCTATGGATAGTGGAGTGGATGCGGCAAATTGTGGGAGCATTTTGGCGGCCCGTCACGAGGTTAAACAACTCGGCCATCGAAATGCCCGTCACATACACTACGATAGCGTTAACTGTCTGCAAAAGCGTTGAAAGTTCCGAAGTGGAACATGGTCAGAAGTATGAGATGTCGCTGTCGCTAGTCAAGCGACTTGCCAAACTACTTGTCTCTGAAGAGGAGTACACGTCTCGTTTTATCGTTGTGTATAGTGGCTCACCTGCTTGAACGATAATTGCTCCAAACGGGCGCTTCGTTCTTAGCCACTGATTTTGACAGGTACGAACTCAACTACGAAACGGAGCAGAGCTGCCTCCCCGGCTCATAGAAGTGCACATTGTCACATGCAGACCGTTAATGAAATCCAATAGTGTTTGTTCCAGTGTCTTGTTTGTGGAACAATACGTTTTGCTAGTTCCACGTAATTGTAAGTTCCGATCAGCACATTGCTTAACGATAAAGATAAAAATGTGGTGTCGTCGGCTCTTATTACATGTTCCTTTAACAGTCGTTGGTAAATTTCTTGGTCTTTGGCACTCAACGTTTTACATACTTCAGGCTTTGATGTTTAATCATGACAATGACTCATGATTGAATATCAAAGATCTGTTGCTCGGAATCGTACAGTTCTCTGTGGTGGGATGAGGTAGACACGACATGCACTTCTACCGCATAATCTCAGCGGTCTTTTTTTATCGGTGAGGTCGAGTAATGAGTGGTATGATGGTGGTCTTATCGTATCTAATTATGTAAAGGTCATCGTTTGTTTTTTTCTAGATCACAGTGAGATCATGGGTGCGATACTTCTCGATTTATACGTGTCACCCTTGCGCAGGGGCAATGCTAATCTACTCTGTATCGTTTCAATTTTTACGGATGACAACCGAGGTGGTTCACAGTGAGATCATGGGATCTATATTCATGACCTGACCCGCATATGACCCCCAAAAAACACTACCCATTATTATTATTATCACTATGTGAGAACTAACTACTACAGAAAGCGTTGCTAGTAAATATTAATTTTTTGGCGCTCCTTCTCCGTTCATTCTCTATTAATCTCTATGATGTTACTATCATTGTTGCTAAAAAAAAAGTCACTGATTATAGCAGACAGTTTCTATTCGACACGTACCAAGTGAAATTTTTTGTTTTGTAAGAATCTGTTTAATAATGCTTGAGAAAAATGGGGGTATTTCCGTATTTGTAATTTCACTTAACACTATGAAGCTTAGTGAAATACAGTATTAGAAAAGCTGCGTATTATCCGAGCTTGCTATCGGCATTTCCCCTCATTAATGCTCCTATTACGGTACATGCCAAGGTTTTGGCAATAATTTAAACAGAATGTGCGAAATTAGTGTGACTTACTGTGGAATATCGAAAAAGAAAAATTAGTGTGGCCCACGGTATTTGCGCAGCCACACTATTTTCCCACCCACACTAATGACACTTTTTACTGTACCGACTTTAAAGGCTGCGGAAGCGGAAAGACTACTGGATTATTACGAATTAACTGTAGTCGATGGCAAGAAAGATTGGGAATTTTGGCGACAGCAAGTCGTGGGATCAGCATTGCAAGCACAAGGTTCCACGCAGTCATTCGAAAGTATTTTATAGGAGGTGATTGGACAAGAGGAAGTCAAAAAGGCGGAAATATTGCCAGCGCCACCAAGGGATGGGCAAGCAAAGTAGCAGGGCAAATTTCAACAGACTCTGAAGACAAATTGTCAAAGAAAACCTTCCTATTTAAGACGGAAGTATATGCGCCAGATGAGATTTTACGATTATGGGAAGTTTGTGAAAAAGAGTATGGAAAATACGCACCCATGATACGCGAAGGAAGTGAAGATGAATGGAGGATTGTTCAAGGATTAGTGGAAGGGAATATCATTGCGAAGCAATTTCCCCCAATTCTGAAACGGATAATGAAAATTGACGAACAAGTGCGACTGGTGCACATGATTAGGGCCCTGCCTTGTGATGGAGTTGAGAGGTGAGAGTCCGATAAGGGAAGCGTTCTTGAGCACCAAGACGACGCATCTGCATACGCAAAGTCGGCATGGGAATCGCAAATGGACAGCAATGGGGAACGATTTGACCACAAAGGATATTACTCCTGTGTGCTCAAAAACATTACGAGATCACCTGATCTTCTTAAATTGTCTGGGTTTTTGCAGAAACTTCTAGGTATGGAGTTTCAATTAGAAAATCTTGACAAGAGAGGGTCCTTCTCGGATACTTCTACGCTGCGGAAGCTGATAGTGGCGTCCGATGAGTGCCCTACGGCTTTACGGGATATCAATCGGATTCTCTGGGGTCACACAATGATTGTTGTAGAGCACCCTTCAATGAGAGGTCGGCAAAAATGTCTTCGGTGTGGTGATATAGGTCACCCTATGCGGAAATGCGTGACGTCTTTGGCTGGATTGATTAAGAAGTATTGTATTCAGGTTAAGATGGAAGACTTAAAGCAATATACCCCTCCTGTTACAACCTTCCATAGTATGGAAGAGTTACGAGCCCAGGTAGAGGCAGCACGAGAGCGTCAACACCTGGAAACTGACACTGAGACAAAGGAAGCGGGAAAAGGTGAAGACGTAAGAGGGGAAGCAAGTTCAAGGGAAATACATCAAGTGACACCAAAAAAAGTTTGGGAGACGGGAGACGCGACGGGGGTACAGCCGAAAAAATCAGAGAGTCATGCAAGGACACAGCGTCAGCAGGCAAATTCTGAATGGGTAACCGTCACAAGAAAGAAGTGATGAGATGTCGGGGACACCTTTGCATCGGGAGAAGAGAAGGAAAAGGCGCCTATCCCAAGAGTGGAGTCCAGTCTCAAAGCTGATATTCAGAAACCACAAGATTCCCCACCTCACCAGAATAGTGGACATCAAGGAATGGATGGCTTAAAGGAAGCGAAGGATAAACGGCGGATCAATCATGAAAAGAAAAAGGATAAAGAAGACAGGAAAGCGGACAGGGAGAGACAGGATTTACTACATCAGAAGAAAGCTAGTGCCCTACTTATGCTGGAATGACGAGCTAAAACATATTTCTCGGATGTGATGAAAAAAGTGGAGAGTGAATAAGGGCCAATACGACCTATCAAACCTATGCGAGTTGGTAAAGTTTCACAATCGGATTTATCGTCTATTTCGAAGGTGGGACAATTACTGAGCCTCAAGCCCACGCCGACGCCAGCTACATACAATTGCCAAATGTATGCTATGTGTCAAGCTTTGACTTGCTTGGAGAAATTAAAGGTAAAGTGGAATTATTGGAATCAATGACGAAACAATTGAAAGAAGGATGTTTAGCGAGAGCTTTGATGGAGTTCGATGTTAAGTTTTCACCGGAAGGGCGGAAGATGACGTTAATTGAATTGGGGCGTGGGTACTCTCGGATATCGCCTAAGGAATATAAGAAAAGATTCCAGGATTACTTGGTTGAATTTGCGGAGAGTAGTTCCAAGGTTACCGATACGATACCAAGGTCTAGTTGGGGGAGTAACGTTACGTTAATGTCCATCAGTACAATGCTTCAACGGTTCCTAATTAGTCAGCCGACGGGTGCGAAAATACCAGGGCTGCTTTTGTGGTGTAGTCGCTCTCAGAAATTCTTCCTGAGACGCGAACACCCACGGGGGGCCCAGACGACTGACTGTTGGAGGGGGTACTCCGTCCATCCGAGTCATGATCCGATCCGGCATCCGGCCGGCTGGATCGGTCACTTCCATCCGCTTGATCGTGACTACTCGGATGTTGCATGTTGAAAGCTCACCTTGTGTACCCGTCAGTACTGGGTGGTTTGCTCTCCTGGTGGACCCTAGGGCGAAAAGTGTAAATCCGTCGAATAAGGAGATGAGGGTTAGGACTAGGGGTAGCTCCTGGGCGGGAATCGTCACCGGGGAGCTCGTCGGGCAATATACTTGAACTTTGTATAGTGCCGGCTGGACCGAGAATAATCAATCGGCCAGCTAAACCAATAATAATGAAGGGTGAATCCAAATGTGTATGTAAAGAGAATCCAAATATAACTCCACAATCTTCCACAGAAGGCCAAAATGTTACCACTTCCCAATACTTAATATACCGTGTTCAAAACACGGGCGACTTGAGGTGAGTATACGAAACGCCGCGACTCCCGGTCAGGGGACTTCCGGTGGGTTAACTTAACCTTCCCCGGGCAAACCAATAGCAGCAAGATGGGACCTTGTTAGCCCTCTGCTGTGAACCAATTAAAGCGACTTGTGTCTGAGAAAGCGAAACGTATACTGATTTATCCTATATCCAATACTCCCTTTTGTGTGACCTACCCCAAATAGCCCGGCTGACCAGTCGTGTGTCTTACCCGAAGTAGCCCGGTTAGCTCCGATTTTTGTGTACCAACCCGGCCGGTACACCGAACCCAGCTGGTACCAGTCCGGCTGGTACATTGTCCCCGGCCGGCTCGGCCGGATAGCCATCCATTCGAGCCACTTAGCCGTGGGCGCTAGCAATTCCTTGGCGGCTTCTCATCCGATCCGGGTGCCTCCTTTGTCCACTAGAACACTCATCTTCCTTCATGCTCCTTTCACTCATACCTTCCAAACAATCCGCCACTGATCTGCCACCAATCTGCCCCTCGGCCGTCCAACGTCCGCGGTCGTCCCGTCTTCTTAGGCCGCTAGCCCAATTTTCCATGCCTTCTATCACGTTCGTCCGGCCTGATTGCAAACCTGGCGCCGTCCGGCCGCTTGTAGGTATGCTCGGCGGCGGCTATCCGGCGCCCACGCCCTTGGTCCGTATTTCTGCCAATCAGAATGCGCCCTCTGGAAAGTACTTCACATTAATTCATAAGTCACTTTACCACAGCCGCCCCTGAGTCGCGTCACGGCCGCACAACGGTTGAGGCACGATCTCACCCGAACCCAATTGATCTGATACTGCTCATCTATGCCTCGCTTTGGTACGTCGTCCCACTAGTTTATAGCGATTTTCGTGAAGCCGGTCGGTCTCCCGGCCGCTGGCAATCCCGTCCACAGATGTTGACTTTATCTTGATTTATTTCCAGTTTGCAAATCGACAAGGACAACGTTTGTCGTCTCGTTCTCGTGGACGACGACGCGCCCGCCAGCGGGGTGGAAGTCGCAAAACCGCCGAAATCGTCCCGTGCTCCTGACCTGGTGCTATCGACGGCCGACGCTGAGACTGCGCTCCGCGTTCACGGCCAGGTTTGCGGCGACCGGGACGGGTTGAAGGCCGCCGTCTCTTCCCTTCGGGCGGAGCTTCAATCCTGTCGGGCTGACTATGACGTTCTGTCGCAGAGATTCAAAACCTTTTGTGCGATGCTGGACCGCGTGGACCCCCGGATCGCTGAGCTGAAACTCAGTCGTCAACACGCAGAGGACGAAGTAACCCGCCTCAGGGCAATTGTCGGTCAGCTTACGGACGCCCTATAACGAGCCGCCGCGCCATCCGCCTCCATCTCCGAAGCGGCGGGGATGGAGAAAAGGCTGGAGACGTTGACCGCCCAAGTGGATAGCTTGGAGCACATCCAGGCTGACTTGGTCCGACAACTCGCCGCTGCCAACCGCCGGGCCGATGAAGCTGCCGTTCGGAGTCCTTCTCCGGGAACAAGTGATCTTCAGAAACAGGTGACCGATCTCGAGGGCCAAGTCGCCATCCTGACGGAAGAGCGAAACCGTCTCCGCATGCTGGAAGACGTCGTTGAGCCCCTCCGGACTGCCAATCAGGAATTGGTTCACAGATCAAAGCTTCAGCGTAAGTGCCTCTTCTCCTCTTGTGTTGTGACCAGTCGCTTACAGTCTCCATGTCCTTGTCGCTCCGCAGTCCAACAGCTGGAACAGCTGAAGCAGCAGTCCACTAAGATCCCTGACATGTCCCGAGAACTTTCGCACCTTCGTTCCCGACTCCGCCAGGTGTCCCACGACTTAGATAAAGTGCGGGACAACCGAAACCACTTGCGCAATTCCCACGTCGAGGCCCTCCGCCAAATCTCGGATCTGGAGAGCCAGCTGCAGGAAACTAGTTCCCGGCAACTGGAGTTGCGGTCTGAGCTTTACCAGGCCCGTCGAGAAAATTTCGACGCCCATTCCATACTGGCTCGGGCGGACCGTGTTTGCACTACCATGCTAGATAAAGAGGATCGTTTTATGTCCTTGTTGTGTGAACTACAAGACCAGCTTGAAACGACTCGAAGCCAGGCCGCTCCTTTTTTGCAAGCTCCCCTTAATGTACGGGAATCCGTCTTGTCTGTCTTGGGGATGGTGGATCAGTGGAAAAATTCTCCGCCGAAATCATCCCAGTTGTCCGCTGCAGCAGAGTCAGAACCTGAGGAGCCTCCCGCCGGCCCTAAATCGCCCCTTGCCGGTTCAGACTCCTCGTCCGCCTCGGTAGGATCTGGGGGCCAAAAACGTCCGGCCAGCTCTAACCCTTCCTTGACCGGTGCTGACCCGCCCAAACGGAGGAAGAAGAGCGAATCCCCCCTTCCGCGCCAATATCCTCCGGGCAAGTTGGACAGCGAGGGAGAACTCGGGTCGGAGAGCGATGACAGCTTGTTCGCGAGGCGTTCCGCTGCTGCATCTTCCCCTTTCACACCAGGTAGAACTGGTCTCACCCCTGGTTCATCCTCTAGCTCTGAAGAGGACTCGGAATCCGGCCCGGCCGCGTCGCCCTCCGGCACCCGGATCAGCCCTCCGTCTGATTCTTCCTCGGACTCGGGGCCGTCCTCCCCTTCTTACATCTATGATGACGACGAAGACGATGACAAGCAAGTATGTGTCGCGTTATCCCGCTCTCGCGCGGATACTCGTCGCCGCCCCTCAAGTTCCGGTGGGCGAACGACGGGTCAAATGGAACCCGATCAGATTATCGATCTGCAGACTCCGCTGCCGGCAGGTTTTGGCTCCGGGGAACTTGAGCCGTCTGATCCATCCTTGCCTCCCGGCACTGTCGACACCCCGGCCGCTCAGGTCGCCCGTACCTCGAGTTCAAACGGAGTGGCCGAGGAGAAAGTGGAAGACAACGACGAGGACATCCCTGATCAGTGGTTATCTCCTCCCGACCTGAGTGATTCAGAAGCACCACTCTCCCAGACTCCGGCCAAAACCCGGCGATCAGCTCCGGCCAGGTAACGTCCCAAACGTCGACCCAACCGGCCGGCGGCCAAACCCAAGTTCCGGAAGAGCACTCTACCCCCTGCGTCCTCTTTTCCTAAACTTCCGCTTCTATGGTTACCGGGCGGGCGTTTCCCCAGTGGGGCGGATCGGTCCGCCATCCTACCTTGGCAAATCGAGCAGCTGAGAAATGTAAGTCTCGCTGATATCTCCAGTTTTCAGCTCGCTCACTCCCTATCCCGTCCACCTCTTCCGTTGTTCCCTCGATCCCGCAAGACGCCTTCATTAGCGACTTGGCGCCTAGACCTGATGGGGTCGGGCGCCATCGACGCACTCATGAAGACCAAACCTTGGAAAATCCTGAACACTAAGATGCCAGATATGGGACTTCCGTCCAGCCCATGGTTCACGGAATTCAAGGCGAGATTTCAGGATTTCGCTGTGGCTCATGCTTGGGCCATCTGGGAGTCTACCCACTTCCTGTACATCTCTGCAGAGGACAAGCGAGTGGACGAATCTCTCCGCAAGTACTCCCTTGCCCGGAAGAATCGTCGGGGGCGAGCTTCCGAGGCGTGGGTCCGTTTATGTACGTTTATCATGGAGGGTATCCGGGATGGTAACTGTGACTTGGACCTGTTTCTCTTCCCGTTCATGCTCCATCTACCGAACCGTAGGTGCGGAAATGCAGCGGAAGGAGGGACGTGGTACCCAGGCCTGGGTGCGCGGGATCAGACTAACTCCCTTTCCGAATCTCTGGAGGCCATTGACCAGCAAGATCCTTGGCACAATCAGTACCGCAAACGGCCCTCCGACCACCCTGGACTTCGAGTGACTCGGCTCCACGGCAAGTAAAGTCATCCACAGGGATGAGCAATCGGGCTTACTTTAATTCTTTTATTTCCCTCGTTTCTCTTTCAATATATCCCTCCGTGCTTCTTTCGTTCCCACTCCAAGCATTTACCCTTGACTACTAACCGTGGTTAGTCTCGTCCAGCCCGCTTGGGGGTCCGCCTAGAGGGACCTTTTATTGCCGCAGGGTATCTCTTGGTCCGATCGGGTGTGAACGTCCTGTTCCCAGTCACGGTCGCCATATTCCTCTTCAACGGGACGGCTGGATCCGGGCGAGTGGTTCTCGTATCTAGCGGCCGGTTTAATTACCTCCGGTAGCCTGTTCATCTCCTCCAATCCGTCCAACAACCCTGGATCTGAAACGGTGAGGCCGATCTGATCTCGCATGGCCAAGGTGGCTAAATGTTCTGCGCTGTTATTCCACTCTCGTTTGACGTGTAACAATTCGTGCTCCGGCCATCTCTGCAAGGCGGACATAACCCGATCATTCAACAATCTCAGCCGGGGCGCCTTGCAATCTATCTCTCCTGTGATTTGCCGGATCACCAGATTGGAATCACCACATATGATGATCCGCCCCTGTGTCCGGCCAGCCAGCAGATCTAGGCAAAGTAAAAGCCCTCTGTACTCCGCTTCGTTCACCGTTATGCCAGGCGTGAAATCCGAGGCGGCCGCGACCACTTTCCATTCGGGCAACTTCCACACAATAGCACTATAGGCCCCGACCCCCTTCTTTACACTCGCCGACCCGTCAAAACTCAAAACCATTAATTCCTCCGTGGGTCCCACTGTTGGCGGCGGTAATACAATGGTTTATCGAGGCTGCTTCCGAGGCGCGATCGCTATCAGTGCTTCCTCCACTTCTGCCCTTGGAGTAATGCTGGCCGCCAGCGTGCCCAGTATTTCCTCTTCTCCCTTAGTACACTTAATCACTTCGAGGGACCACTGAGACAGCAGAGCCGCCCATCTACCCAGCCGGCCGTCAATTCCATTCGCCGTCAGGAGCCATGATAGGGTCGACCGTCTAGATAGTAACTTGATAGGCCGAGACACCAACATAGTATAACACACATCCAGGATCCGCAATAAGGCTAAAACTTCTTTATCTACTAATCCGTAATTAACTTCATTAGCCTTCAGGGTCTGGCTGGTGAATGTCACGGGAGAGTACACTCCGTCATGATCTTGAACGAGGGCGGCCGAGATGACCCATTTGTTAGCGTAGATGATGACCACCGGAGTCTTATTAACATCGAAATGTTTCAGGACCGGTGTAGTCGCCATCTTCGCATTTAACATACCAAAGGCCACCATCGCTCGGGTCATGTGGTCATCCGGGTCGGCCCCACAGGGATCCGGCGGCCGGCCGCCTGTCGGGGCAGAAAAGGGCGCCTTCTCATTGGCCGAAATAGCTGACAAGG
>MIQA02002166.1:0-21828 GCA_001887855.2 Sclerospora graminicola | reverse complement strand
TTCAGGAGTTATTAAATCTAGTTGGTTCTTCAGTAAGTAAAATAAAAGAATGTATTAGGTAGATTAAGATGACAATGTCAGATAATATAGAAGATATGCTACGTAAGCAAATGAGGGCATCACAGACACCGAAAACGAAGGTGATGTCCCGCATGACAAGAAACTTAACATACAAAAGTCAATACAAGTACATGTACTAAAGTATTTACAAGATAATTATATTTACACTATATATTCGGCTATGTCCGAATAGGTGCCCAAATCAATTTTAGGCGGTGCCCTTAGTGTTTCCCCCCTGTTTTTAGCTGAAATATTCCACATTTTGTGCCATTACCCATTTGTTGAGTATGGTCATCTGGATGATGCTCATTACCCTTCAAAAGACGCATAAGTGAATAAGAATCATATCCGTCCAAAGTGAAATAATGATGGTCGTAGTGACGTCGTTGAACTTGTTCATCGTCAGCTGGAGTGCCCTTAGTGACGATCGACCCGTGCTTGGGTCGAAATATTTTCAATCTTAGACTCCGTCTGGTCCGGTACCGGTACATATGTAGTATGAATAAATTTTACCAAGTTGTCCCAAGCGTCTGGATGGCCCTCTATTACTGCCTGTACCTTTTTAGTGTAGACCGGAACAACATTCCTTGTTGTGAAATGTATCTGGGACATCGTTACAATTGAGTCTGTGGGATGGTATTCTTCCCCTAGAATTGCTGCTAATTCCTCCGCGTGCAGAAACGCACATAGTAGACAGCGCGCTAGTGTTAGTTAATGTGTGGGTGCACATAACCGTATTAGTGGGCTGTTACCATATTTCGCTTTTTTCATAATAATCCATTGTTGGGAGCTATTCATCACCGCCTGACGATGTGACGGATGTGAAAGATTTGCCAATCTCCCCTCCCATTCAATGAACCATTCACTTGATATACCCGTAACTTTTCCTCGTTTGCCTTGACTCAGCATGCCTAGCCAGCATTGTTCCCTCCACAAGCTGGTTAATAGGGTTAGTAGCTGAGGGTCGAGATTATCTAACAAATGATAGGCCATTCCTTCAGTAAATGAAGAATCCGATTACCTTTTGTAGTTATGGCTCGTTTCCAGGTAGAAGTTGGGGATGCCAGGGTTGGAAAAGGAATCTTCGTTCCCCTTTCGCATTCCTGCTGATATGCGTCCCACCTATCGTACCATTGTTGACTAAAGTTGTCAATATCATCAGAGTTTTCCTTCATCTCTTCGAAATCATCTATAATCTCCCGCTGGATTGGACGGGGTGGACCATCCAAATTCAAATAAGGACCCGGTGGGGTACAGTCTGCACGTAAACACCTACGCGTATGTTACGGTTCTAAATCACTGGCATTAGTTATGGAATTGTGTTGTGACGGCACAAATTCAGATGACGATGAATCTACTCCTTCCAAAAGCAGTTGGTCCTCTCCCTCGATTTGATTTTTTCTCCAAAATTTAAAGTACCACTGTTCCAAAATGGGTAACGAGATTTGATATTTCTGCATAACCCACGTTCGCACTGCTTCCTGCTTAAGATTGAGACGTAAAATATGTTCCTGCTCTGGAATCGAAAATCTTCCAACTGTTAAAAAATAGAGAACTTCACATAACCTTGGATCCTTCGATAAAATTATTTGGTGTATCTCCACTTTCAAATCATGATGGATAGTAGGAACCTGTAAACAAGGAAGGAGATCATCAAAATCCCCATCCCATGAATCAGGGTCCCACGGTGAATGACTACTATATGTAGTCATTTGACTGCTGTTTGATGAATTTGACGAATAGTCGAAAGACGTTCCGTCGTAACAAGGTGCTGTCTGTTCCTCCTTCATTGCAATATCAGTATCCGAGGTCGTAGCGGTTCCTTTAAGTTGAGATTTGCACTCAGGATGTTTCTCATCGTCAAAATCGTCGCTATCATCATCACTTCCACTAATGCCGCTGCTATCCATTTCCTGATCCGGGGTATCATTAAACCCATCCGCTTTCACCCGGTACCCATATAGAAAGGCTGAAGAATGAGCCTTGTTGAAGTATAAGAGTAACGGTCACTTGTCAGCCTGACCTGTAAATTCCATTTTTCGGTCCAACACCCGCCGAACACAATCTATTTTGGTAACAGGGTATTCACCACTGGATGAGTATTTCCGGTTTTGTTTGTGTCTGAGTTCCGGAACAAAACAGGCCCCGGGTTTCCCATCATTATCATGATGACCAATCACATAGATCTCTCGTTGTAGTAATGTACTAATGCTGACCAATATATCATTACTCCCCCATGCCTGCGTGTGGACAATACCATCCAGTTTCGAACCACTAGATGCGTACGCAGTTAAGTACGATTTGAACTCCTTCATGGATTCCTTCGCCGAGATCTTTTCATAACCTCTGCCCAGACTTAATAACGTCTGCTTTCTAACCCCATGCGGGAACTTCAAATCAAAGTCTATCAATGCCCGGTTTAAGCAACCTTCTTTTAGTGCAGTTGCGATTCCTTCCAATACAGTTGGTGGGCAACTGTCGAGTGGCGAACTTGCCAGTGACTGGCTGACTGCATATACTTGGCAATTGCCAGTCGCAGGAGTACTGACTTCATGGAAATCCAGGATTTCCTTGACTTGGGCTAAAGTTGAAATATTGCTGATGTCAGCCTTCTCAGCTGGTTTAACCAAAGGCAAAGAAATATGGTCATAGTGAGTCTGTAGGTCGTCGAGGAATCGGGCGATGTGTTCTTTACTCTTGTTCTCCTTGATCAGAAGATCAGTGTTCTTTTTTTGTTTAGTAACTGTCCCAGCTGTGCCGTTAGATGTCGAGCCTCCACTTTTATGTAGATCGCTGTACTTTCAGGAAGCGAGAAGGAGTGTGGGCCGACGGGTTTTGATTTGGTGCTGGGTGAGACACTTGGTTAGGGCGGTTAACAGGTGACTTCTCAACTTGATAACGGCTCTAACCTCTTGTGATATCGTTAGTCTTGGTTTGGGTAGGTGTGCCCCTCCTGGTTTGGGTATTGGTGTGTTGTCACCTGCGCTTTTACTGGATCTGTGCACAGTGATCCAAGTATTCCCTTTGTCTGCAGGTTGTGCTTATTCCATGGATGAGTCCGTCGTGTGTTCTCCTTGTGGCGCGTTGGAATTGGAACTTACATTCTCGGTTTACTGATCTGGCTGTGGGCCGTCGTTCTTGGTTTGGTCTGTCTCCAAGTGTTTTTATTGCTGGCGTAGGTTGGACTCAGCTGCAAGTTTAATATCCTCCATGCTCAAGAAGGTAGATTTTGGTAGTGAGATGCCTGTGATTGTTTCTTGGGTGATAATAAGGCCACTTTCCTTCTGTAAGGCAGCAATAGTCTCTTTACATGCTCGCATGGGGTGACTGCCCAACCCGCAACGGACATTGTCGTCTTCCCCTCATTGTAGGGTGTTCAACCACGATCATCACGTCAATCCACGAGATGCGTAGAATTCCTTGTTGTGCTGGAGGGCAAGAGTCCGCAAAGAAAGTTTATTCCTATTCCGTAGAGGTCGATGAAAAGGGACCTTCTTTGTCCAAATGTTCCACGTGGAAGTTCATGTCGAGCAGCTTGTGTAAACTACCATAAAACTTCACCAAGTCGATGGAGCGGGTAAAGTTTTTAGAATGCATGTATATGTGTCATGTTGTTGAAATAGTTCGCCATTGGCATCGAGTTGTTGACCTCATGCCGTTCTTGTATTGCGCGATTTTTTCTTATGCAAATTTGTCAGTGCATGATCCAAACGATGAAATGGTACTTCGATATCGTCGAATTTTTCTGAAATAGCGCGAGTGAAAAAATGAAAATATAATGCATGATTTGCAGCATTGTAGCTGATTGTCTTAACTTGGGCAATCATTGCCCATAGCTCCTTGGTTCCCTTTCCACGCGCGTTGCCGCTGTAGAAATACCTTCCTGTATACTACGCGTATTAAGGAACGCATCTTTTATCGGACTTTTGCCCTTCAAATCCAAAACCAGACAGCCTTCGACCTGGGCTCGAATGGTTTGTACTAGCCGTACCTGCTCCCCAAATGACGTTATTTTCTTGATAAACTGTGGCATTTGGCGCGCTAATATGTTCCCTTCGACCAGCCCTTGTACTTTTGACCACACTTCCTTGGTGCCTTCACGGCATTGCAAAGGCACATTTTTCCCATACATTTGCTCACATATTTTGCGTAACGCTTAAATTTCTGCAGGCGTGTACACCGAGGTCTGAAGAGGAAAGGCTTTTGCACCTGATCTGGTTGAGATGGTGAAGTTGACTCTCCCTTGACCTTTTGCAACCAACCTTCCAATGGTGCCCCTGCCGGAGTCGCACTCTTTACGTTCTACTGACCCAGATTTTTTTATAATATTGTCTCAAGTTTCAAATTTTATTTCTGGGCCGTAAGAACGGCATTCGTAACACGTTGCTTCCACATCTCCCACTCTTTCTTATTCTTGACGACAATCACCTCGAATAACTCGAGCATCCGCTCAATTTCCTTCGGTTTTAATCTAGGGAGCCTTTTTTGCGATGAGTGGTAATCTCAAAATTGGACTTTTTGCTTTAACAAATATTTTATTGAACAATTCCTGCATTAAATCTGCCCATGCCTGGACCAGCGTTTGGGAATGCGATGCCTGGGTGAATCCATTCGTAAGAGACCGGACCATCTGTTCCGCTGTATAGTCAAGTTGGTCTTTAGAGTCTGCTGGACCGCGGTGTTCCAGCAAATCCACAGGAGCATCTTGTTTCAATTCCTCATTCTGGTCATTTGCTTCTCCCATTTCTTGATCCTTCGAAAGGTTCCGAATGTTTGTCGATGTACTGTCATCACGTAGGTGTAGGTCGCCCTCATGTTGGTGGGATAAAGAGTCATCATGATATTCCATTGTCTCATCTGTCTCTACATTTTGTAAGGGAAGTGCTGTCTCACTGAATTCCTGGCCTTCATCTTGCCTTAGCGATTCCGAGCTATGCACTCGTTGAGTTTGTGCTACGGCGTGGGGGATTGGCGTTGATCCGCCATTAACCTCACCCCCTAAGAGAATTCTATCAGTGGATAGGTTCCTAAGGCTGGAATGTCCCGGTACAGATACCGGTATTGGTTCTGCCTCTGGCTGGCTATCTAGAGCCGACTCCTGGGAGTCGGGAACTAAATCTTCCCCCTGCATCGGCGTCTTAGAAGTCTGCCTCGGTGAGACAGATACCTCCGTAGTAATGTGTGGATCCAGTGGATGCCCGGTCCCTGGCCCAGGGTCATCCATAAAGTGCGGTGCTGTAAAGGTTGGTAGGTTAGCCCGATTTGAGTCAATCCGTGTGCGATTGAGGTTACAATTTCGGAACTCACACGAACCAAAGTATAAGGATTGTCATTGGTCAGATCCATCATGCATCCTACCTCATCCTTCTCAATCTGTCATCCAAAAATAAAAGAGGAGGCTGGAGAAATGCAGTAGGTTGGCATGTGATTCACCAAAAAGACTGAAGAAGAATGCTCGTAATTGGATGTTATTCCTGAGTAGAATGAGCTATTTTTAGTCTTTTCTTTTCTAACCCACGGCCTCTGTGGTCGGCACAAGAACGGCAGCACACAAATACTAGCTGAGAGATAACAAATAAAAGGAATAAGTCGTCTGGATGGAATAGAATCACAGAATGTTTAAAAAGCGAGTTGGGTCTTAGAAGTTTACTCACAACTGTAGACATTATTCACTATAAAGTTATATTATGCTCTGACGTTTGGAGGCCAGTTCGAGGTCCTCACGAACGGTACAGGGAGGAGGATTTTTCATTGGTCAGCTCCATCACTCAACCTTCCATTCTACCTCTATTCGTGAGAACCACTATCAGTGGTACGAAAGAACGCTATTAGATTCTGCGTTAGGATAATCACATCTTGATCCTACCGAAATTTTTACGTACTGGCGAGGCGATCAAGCCAGTCGCTTGGACCGCTTCTATATTGGGTGCAGTGGGTGGCGGTCGGTAACACACCAGTGTATTCGGACCACGACCAGGTACTTCTTCACCTCAAAAAGCCGGGACGACCCCCTCGCCAACACGGACCGTCACATCCGAAATACCCTTTTTACTCGTCCCAGTGGGAGGGTATAGGATATGCATACCACTATTTCTCAGCGGACCCCTATGCAAGCCCGAAAGGCGTCAGACTGGGATATCAGGGTAGAAACAATAAAAGATGTGATCTACAAGTTTGTGAAAAAAAAAACGTTGAAGGCGCCAGCGATCTCGACATCTTCAAAGAATTATACGTGACAATAGCATCAGTCGAAAACATTTCATCCAGTATATACAGAAGGAATTTCAAGGTAACTGCCGAGCTAGGAAAGGACAACGATTACATCGGTCCTCACCAGATGTCAGGTGGTTATTCAAATGAGCAGCCGTCTCTCGGATAGCGGTCTCGCATTTCAAGATTCTCTCTCTTCCTAATAGATTTGCGCTTACATAGAGCCAAATTATGGGGAGTCTTCATAGAGATACGCAAGTTATGTCCATTGAAAGCGAGTTATTGCGATTTTTGTCAATTCCTAGCAGCAGGAAAGTTTCCACTATTGACAATGAGAACCTCATGTCTAAAGTTATGATGACGAAGTTTTGTTAGCAATTAAAGGCTGAAGAGGCGAAAGGCAGCAGGTCCCGATGGTCTTAGAAATGATTTTTTACAAGGATTTTGCGGAATTGGTGGTGGAGCCCTTGGTCAAGGTCTATAATCTGCTTATCGAGGGCAGATACCCTCCTGGTTCTTTCTTCAAGCTTGGGGATTCCTCTGAGAAAAAAGGGATTCAACTAACGCACTTGATTATCGTCCTATTTCTTTGTTACAGACGAGTTATAAAATATCTGCGAAAATTATGGCTACCAGGATGCAGAAACTTTTAGGCTCACTTATTGGTGAGTCACAACAAGGTTTCGTTGCTGGTAGACGAACGGACAAGGCAGTAACGGTGATGATGGCAATTCTGGATAAGTTCACGAACAGTAACTATAAGTCTGAAGCTGGAATCCTATTTTGCAAAGGCTTATGATTCATTAGATAGAAAGTACTTACTTGCGACTTTATCCCTTTTTGGATTCTCATGATCGTTCATATATCTTATGAAAAAGTTACACTTTGGTACAACTGCGGAGTTTTGGTAAACGGACAACGGCCAGACCCCATACAGACTATTTTGGGCATCCGTCAAGGATGCCCTCTCGCTCCTTTGCTATTTATAATAGCTGTAGAGCCATTAGGCTGGCATTGGCGCAAGATCAGCACATCGCTGGAATTTCAGTAGTCTCAGGACAGAGTGGGCCATAACATAATTTTCCGCATTCGTCGATGACAATATTCCTCCGTGCGAGCAAGGCACGTTGACAGACCGCTCCAGATAGTGCGCTCTATTGGTAGACCATCGGGTCTCAAGTTACAACCCCAAACGAGAGCGTTTCTATTCTTGACGTCACGGTTGGTAACATTTACTTGGTTTGGTATACCGGTTATCAAACTAAACGGTTTGTGTTTTGGGTTACGAGGTAGGTTTACTAACTTATCACTGAGTAACCCTAACCCTCAGCAGGCACATTGTTCATAAAAACAATTTTCTGAAAACAGGTTCGCCCCTTCGTTTCCGCCACTCATTTCCTTTCGCAAAAGCAGCACTGCTGCCGAAATGGCTCAGAAGCGTTGGATAGCAAGCGGTAGCGACCGCTCAAGCGACGATGGTGCCTCTATGTTTGACTCAGACGGCAGTTCAAGTAGCGGCTTCGGTGAGTATAGTGACAATACCAGCAAAAAACTTGTCTCTATGGCCACGTTTACACGAACCCGTAACTGCCGTCCGTTCTTGGGCAACTATCCGTCGTGTGAAGCGTTTCAGCTTGCTTTTTTTTACAAGTATCAAGACCAGATGTATCAATTGTATTGGCGTTCGTCCGTGTCGATTGAGAATCGAAACCGAACCCGAATCTAGGCAGCAGCAAAGGTCGGAAGACCACCTGTGTTACTTGAGCTCACGCATGGTCAGTACTATCGCAAGTACATCTGTTCTGTACTCACGGTTGGACGCCCTCGGACAGGGAAGATGGAAAGCGCACGAATCACACCGTCGTGGGGTGCCGTGCCGTGCGTCACTCAAGCTCTCCAAGCGAGGCAAGTACTTGGTCGGGGTTAACCCTCCACAACCACTAAGTCGGTCCAGACGTCATCAATACGTACGCAGAAGATCGATGCATAAAAATCCCCGAGAAGTGCAAGACCGCCGAGACTATGTGGAAAGGTTCGTGTTGTGGAAAGGTTCGTGTCTCAGGTATATTGGTGTTTGTTATCTAATTTTGTGCTTTTCAGGTGGCTTGAAAAAAAAAGACACTCCTTTACCTGCGTGACGCGACTGGAATCTCACTGGTGCCGAAGGATATCGAGAGCATGGTGGCAGAAATGAGAAAGAAGCGGCGGAGTGCAAGACTGAAAACGAATGTGTAGATCGCCTGCTCGTCGACTTCTCCGCGACACCGGGTAACATTGCTGATACCTCCACGGACTCCACTGGATTTACCCTGCATTACTTTCCAGACACACCATATGCGAAGGACAACACAGCGATTCCCTGACGTGTTATGCGTAGATGCTACTTACGGAACTAATGTTAACCGGTGAGTCACCTATTCGTCACTAACTTCTCACCAACTCCAACCAACTCAATCACCTACCTTAACAGATATCGTCTCTTTTGTTTTATGGCAACATATTCGTCTGGGGAATGGCTTTTTGTACAACACCCGCTCTTGGATGGCAAGAGTCTGGCAAACATGCGAGCTGCAGTCGCAGCGTTCAAAGAGGAACAACTTATCCTGGGTTGATGTGCAAGTAATGGTCATCGACAAGGATTTCAAGGAGTTGGGTCTTCTGCGTGATGAGTTCCCTTCTGCATTTTGTGCCAGTTCCATGTTATTATTATCTGCACCGTGAAATTGACAAGCCCGAGTATCGATATGATAAGTTTACCAAGGTTAACATGAAAAACTTCGTTTCCTTGATGGTGAAGGCGGAGACTGAGAAGACTGTGATCACTACCTCGTCTCTATCCAGAAGTTGTGCGGGACTTGAAGCTTCATGGGGGCTGCGAAAGACGCCTCTCAGCGTACATTCAAATGGATAAGTGCATCCAGCAAGTGTGGGGGCTGCAGAAGACGAAGGAATCCATGTACAAGCTCAAGACAAAGAAGATCGGGTTTCGACAGAACAAACGCTACGACAAGGAGATGGCGATGCTAGGAAAGCTTGCGACCAAGTTTGCGTGCGACTTGGTTGTGCCCCAGTACGAGTTGAGCAAGGGTGACAACTACGAGTGGGATGACCTCGCGGCCAAGTTTGGCGTGTATAACATCAAGGGCAAGAGAAGTGGCGACCGCCACGCAGTCGACCCAGAGAATGGTGTATGCAGCTGCAACTTCTACGCAACTTTTCTTCTCCCGTGTCAACACATCCGACGCGTGGTGCCTTTTTTTCGGACGGTTATTCCGTGTGAATGTGTCAAGAGCCGTTGGTGGCTTGCAGATATCCCCATGCTTGACAAGAAAGACATACAACTCCCAGGCCGACACACCTTCTGAGCGAGTTTTGACTGACAACCAGAAGTACAAAGCTGTGTACGAAGTGAGTCAACGTATCGCCGAGCGCGTTCGGAGAAAGGCACTCGGTTATATACAGTCTGGATGGACGCGCTGAAAAATTCGAAGAGGAATGCGCGCGCTGATCTCGGACCGACTGAAGCAAACGTGAGCGAAGGAGAGCGTGGTGGTTTGTTCGGTGACGACGACAGTGTTGGTGAAGTTGGTGACCCACTTGGTAATCGATTTCATGAAGATAAACAAGCAGATGAACCACAAGACGTGGAGGAGGGCAAATAAATGTGTTGATGGTCTGGTGGCAAAGGTTGCCTCAACATTAGTTGCCTCCAACGCTCGACCCGGGGTGAACCGGAACTCAGCAAGTTGCCCAAGTGGACGTCCTAGAGTTCGAAAAGACGCAGCTGCTAAAAAGCGCCGGATGATGGACGCGTCAAATTTGCTGTTCAAACGACTAGACACGGCCAAAGACTCCACCCTAGTTGACCTGCAAGCGTGTATGGCGAAGGCAACCTGACCTTTGAATCTTGCGTAGAAATTATCGATGCGCAGGTAGTTGTGTTTTCAAATCTTGTTACAACCGAGCTTTCTGTCGCATTCGAGGTCAGTGTAGAGATCCAGGCAAAACGGCCAAAGGCGTGCCAGATCGGGCCGGAAACCATTGTCATGGAGCCGAACAGTATTCGTTACATCTTTCCACAAGAAGTTATTGATCGCTGCCTTGAACGATCACGCATTTTTCGAGAGAGGCACCGCCTCCACTATGCCACAATACCAGTTGAGCTTCGGGAAGGCGGCATTTACACACACGATACGCGTTTACTCATGAACCAGTATCATCACATTTGCAAAATCTGTGAGCAAGGTGCGACTTTTGTTGAAGTGGCTCGAGGAGCTCGACATTGAAATTGGGTATGAAAATCAGCGTCTGCGCCAAGAGATGTTTGATGTAGTCCCAAACATTAATCTAACGTCGGAACTTTGGACTGGCTACTTCACGACCAGCGTTACCACGTTGTCACACTTCTCCAAGGAGGAATGGCTTTCCGATGTGTGCGTCCACACTGTGACGAAAACATTGCGTCGGAATACCTTGGTACCTCGCTCCAGCTACACGTTGTTGACCCGTTGTTTATTCAGTTGGATGCGGTCTCTCGGAAGGACTTCCTCGACGGGCGTGCGCAGGCGCTCTCAAAACCTTCTATCGATTCAATCGTGTTTTGCCCGCTTTTCATCGTCACACCGATCAAACACTGGTGTGCTGTTTGTATCAACTTCCGAGGGAAGCTTATTGTCATCTATGACCCACAGCAGAGTGTCAAGAATTTCCGAAATGTTGAGGTCTGTGCAGGATACTATAATCCCGTTGATTCCACCCGACTACAAAATGGAGATCAGTATCGTATAGGGCCACAAGCAGGGTGATGGCAATTTGCGCGCAGTACTTATCCTCCACTTCTGGACCGTCTACTTGAAGAAGTGGGAAGATGATGCTGGAATCGAAAATCCCCGGCATGGCAACATGCCTGAACTTTGCAAATTCGACTTGATCCAACTTCATTTCAGCGCACTGTGTAGATGCTGGTTAGAGATTAAAATAGCAAATTCCACATTGGGTTGCGCTTGATAGTTCCACACCTTTGACATTTTGTCCTTGTAAAAGGTCACGTCGATGTCACATCGTCACTTCCTGAATCTCGTCAAGTACAAAATTGTTTGGGGAAAGGTGGAGTGGGTTAATATCGGTGAACGTGATTCGTGGCTATTTGAGCGTGCTGTGTAGATGCTGGTTAGACATAAAGACAGCAAACCTAGCGCGTAAAAAATAACACTCGTTTGGTATCCTTTTTGAGCCTATTTTCTGTATGTGTTGTGCTCATCTCGACGTTTCATCGAAAAATTGAAATTTCGACAACTACAAAATTGGTTGGGAATGGGTGGAAGTGGGTCAACATCGGTGAACGTGTTTGCCTGGGTTTGCTAAGAAGTTGGTGTAGCTTTGTTGAAGATTGTTGATCACTGCCAACCTCCCACGTGTGGATGCAACACCTTTTTCGATATTTCTGAAAGAGTAAATTGCAAAACCAGCACTGGTCAGAGCATAAAACCAGCACCTGTCGCAAAACAAGCACCTCGTGGCTTCAAAGAAAGGTCCACTCTCAGACCTAAGGAACATGTACCATACGAAAGGTACAGCGTACCGTAATGAATCTATCAAGTACACCCTTTTTCAGTCATTTGCACCAAAGCCGCAATCATTTGCACCTCGCTTCAATGATTTGCACCATTATATACCGAAAATGATACACTGCAAAACTTGATATTAAGATAAAACATATACCGGTATTTTACTGATGATGCCGACCATTACAGACCATTACTGTACAGTTGTTTACGATGGACGATGCTTAGGGCGCGAAAAGAAGCGTTAAGGTCCTCGCTCACAGAGGCGTCAGGAGACGATCTTCGCCAACAAGACTATAGAACTGCGTCTATAGCTCGTAATTTTAAATATGAGTGATGCAGTTGACCAGCGCAGCCTTCGGTCACGTCTCAAATCACCAGAACTGCGTAACATTCGGATGGACCTTAATCTTCCCCGATCTGGACGTAAATTGGAGCGTGTTGACCGCATTGTGAATGAGTTGGATGTGTGTTCTATTATTTTAATATTATTATGTTTTTAGGGGCTCATTTTATGTGTCAAATTTCACGCTTTTAGCTCTTTTGCTGATAAAGCTCGAGGGACAACTTCAGCAGCCTATTGCGCTGAGAAACTATTGGCTGGTATGCAAAGTATTGAGCTACAATTGAAGGAACGATTAAACTATGCGCCATGGTACAGAGAAACTATGCGCCAATGGTACCTACAGCTCCACCGAATCGCTCTCTGCTTTTTGTGGACCTGATGCATCGAAATACGCGATACGCTACCTAATGGGGCGTCGTACCGACTGTTGCGGGAGTGGTACCGCTCATTAGTGGCGTGGATCTCTACCGCCCGACGAAGGCCACAGCGTTAGATAATGCGAGATGTTTCCGCTCAAGGTTTGCACTGATTTGTTTTGATTTGAAAACCTTTTTGCTTTTCAGTAAGAAGCGCGATCGAAGGCGTGGCGGTGTACAATATGTCACCAAGTAAGCAAACAGCAACCATATGTATCTTGTATCACTTATACATGACTGACTTATTCTTTGTGTACCCTATTCAGTTTATTAAGGCTGCTGACTTGCGTATTGATGCGTACTTAAAAAAGCTTCTTGCTGACGTTAAAGGTGAAGATGAATTGGATGAAGTAGAGATTTTTCCTGATGGATCATGGAAACTAAGATACAGCGGCTGAACATGCTGTACAGAAAGTAAAACCGGAGCAAGCGGAAGTTACAGCTCCGTCAACCGAGCATGTCGCCAGAGGGACGCCAAGGGTAATTTATTGGATATAGTGTGCAATTAATTTGGTAATGTTTCGCAAGGAATGTAATGATATAACCTCTTAAATAAGATAAATAATGGAATATAAGAATTAATGAGTCGACGGTGCAAATCACTGAGGCGAGGTACAAATGATTGCGGCTTTGGTGCAAATGACTGAAAAAAGGTGTATTTGACGTGTGCAAAGGACAGCTTCGCACTCCACAAAAAAGTATCCGAGAGCATAGTCTTCCAATTGTCCAAAGCTCCGGTCCATAAGTAAGACAAAATGAAATGGCATTGAAAATTAGATATTTTAGGGTTGAATTTCAGCGCAAGGTCTGCTATTAACATGTTAGTAAAGTAGTAATGTAGGGCATCAAATTTCAATTATAACCTGAAGTGATGACCTGATCATGGCCTAGTCTGAACGCAAATTCTGCGTGTATATTACGTTATCTACGAAATTATTTAATGATACACAATATGAAAACTAAGATGATCTTCGTGCCGTGGATTGCCAAGCGATTTGAGAATTTGCACTCCCACGTGCACACAATGTGACAAACTTCCCACTTCACGACTGTGCGCGTACCAAGTAACCACGTTCATTCAATAGCTCCAAGCTGGACGAAATTCACCCAAAACATCAAATGAAGCCAAATATGGTGATCTTTTAGCACAGTAGCATTTTTTTTTCTGTGTCTCTTGCACTTCTTTGCTACTTTACTAAATTGCAGAGCAATTGCCCCCTTGCACTAAAATTCAACCCTAACTAATATCTAATCTTTAACCCAGTACGTTTACCGGAGCTTGCACAATTGGAAGACTATGCTTTCGGATAGTTTCTTGTGAAGTGCGATGTGCGCACGTCACATTCATTACGGTACGCTGTACCTTATCTATGGTACATGGGAGTAGTGGAATTTTCTTTGAAGCTGGTTTTGCGACAGGTGCTGGTTTTCAAAATTGATACTCTGACTAGTGCTGGTTTTGCGATACAATGTATACTCTTTGTGAAAATACTCATTCATAGCATGGACGGACAGCACCCATCCGTATCCATAGCCAGGGTCCACTAAGACCAGAAACGCTGCGAAAATTGGTGACTGTAGAGAGTGTTGTACACAACTGTTTTCAGCCCTAGAAATATTTACTTACAGATCTACGTCTTTCGACGTCATCCTCCATGTTTTCACTCGCATCAGCCCCGCGTAGCCGGTTCATTGCGCTTTATAGACACCGCTCAGACGCGCCACTACATCGCCATGTAGTTCGTGTCTTATCAATGCGGACGACATCCACGAGCTCCAAAGAGGCTGTGACCATGGACGCAAGTGACGTGGCTCCATTGACGACATTCAAAGAAGATATTGCGATTTATAGCGAATTAGGAAAAGCGCGTCTTAGTGCGCTCGTTGTGATGACGACTGGAGCGGGTTTTTTAATGGCTGGTGGACCTATTTCTTGGACCAGCTTCCTTGCTGCTACAGTCGGCACGTCTCTGGCTGCAGTTTCCGCTAATACATTTAATCAGTGTTGGGAGGTCGACTTGGATGCTAAAATGCAACGGACACATCGGCGGCCGCTTCCTTCCGGACGAATATCTAAATCACACGCGTTGGCTTTTGGTGCTGCTACAGCCACCGCCAGTTCGGCCGTCTTGGCGGCTGGATGCAATCCAATGGTAGCCTCGCTCGGTGTGTTTAATATTGCTCTCTACTCGCTGGTGTACACTCCGATGAAGATGAAAAGTGAATTGAATACGTGGGTGGGATCCGTCGTGGGTGCTATACCGCCTGTCATGGGCTGGGCGGCTGCTACAGGTACTATACTAGCACCAGAAGCCGCGCTGCATGCGTATTTGATGTATTGCTGGCAAATGCCTCACTTTTTTGCCTTAAGCTGGCGCTCACGCAAAGACTATGCGCGTGGTGGCTACAAGATGGTGGCGTGCAATGATCCTACGGGCTCTCGAAGTGCTGCCTTGGCACTGAGGTATTCCTACTACATGAGTGCGATTCCAATCGTGGCTGCACTCACTGAAGCCACGAGCTACATGTTTGTAGTGGAAGGTACCATTGTCAATGCGTACACTATTTATTTGGCGCACAAATTTCATTCGTAGCCTTCTAACGCTTCGGCGCAAAAAGTCTTTTTAGCATCGCTGTGGTACTTACTTGTTATAATGGGTTTCATGGTGCTGCACAGCCAGCGGTGGATGGATGACGAGGAAATTAAGACCAAAAAAGAAGCTAACAAGTGGCGCGAGGCATTTTTTGGGTGAGGTGGAGAATTTCCCAAGATCCTTCGACATGCTCCGACGAGAGCTGGTTAGTGTCCATGGTGCGTGACATTCGTCACAGCCTTCGAGATTTTTGTATTCACGAGACGTTATGGGGAGTAAAGGACGGGCAACACAAGGCCGACGAGTCGAACGTCTTGTGTCCCGTTCATGTTGGGCATCAAGCTAAGGAGACCGTGGCAATCACAGCCCAGGCTACTAAAAAGGGGTAAAAGGATGCTGTAAAAAGCCAAATAGCGACAGTGTTTAGACTATTGTCATAGTACAGATTAGATTGTAAAGGAAGAATATACAGACATCCCCAAGCTCAATTTGGCCATGGCAAGCACAAATTTGTTGCTTATCAACGTATATTAAACTACCATTTGATGCCCAAAGGGTTCGACTGCTCCATCTTTGGAACAGCGTGGTATTGAGTGTGCAGCACTTTACGCGCTACTTCAGAAAACGGCACACCACCCAAATACTTTTCGTACACATATTTTACAGCCTTGTTTGCATTGGGATCGCGCACTTGAAGTTCTCGAAAGCGATCTGTGACATTGTTGAGTAGCTCGGTCGCCAACAGTGTGGACGTTGGCTTAATCTGACCTCCACCATTCAAGCACCCGCTAGGGCATGCCATGATCTCAACATAGTGGTAAGGGCACCGATTTCTCCTGATCTTCGTCATAATTGATTGAATGTTGCGAAAGCCGTAGGCGACAGCAAACTTGAGCACCTCTTTTCCTTCCACAACCAACGAGACCTCGCGAAAGTCGGGATTGCGGCCAGAGACATACTCAAGGGGACCGTTAATTTCCACGTCAAAAAGTTCTTTAGCTGCAAAACGGAAAATGTGCTCGAGCTGACCACCGGAGCCAGCATTTAAGTTGCTTCCGAAAACGGTTAATTGGTCTTCCGACACACCGCTCAGCATTATTTCTTCTGATGTAAGGTTTGCGAGCTCAAGCGCAGCAAAGTCCATATTCAAGGACTCCAGCAGCTCAATGATCTCCGTGGTGGCAAGTACACAATCCACTTCCTTTGTTGCATTCTTTGGATCTTGAAAATCTCTGCGCGAGGCTTCAAGCTTCTTGTCAAAACACGGCATCACAGCAACATGGTAAACTTCGTGCTGTGCTACACCATGCTCACCAGCTACAAAACACTTGATGATCGAACCTGCAATTTGCTGTGGGGATTTTGTCGTATCAATGAACGGAATAGCATTCGGTTGTGACTTTTCAGCATAACAGATCCATCCAGGGCAAGACGATGCCAACATCGGCATCGCTCGTAGTGGATCCTGTAATGGATTTGTAGCCGTACTAGGCTCCAGATACTCTGTTTTATCTGAAGATATTGCTATTGACGATGGTGGTCGGGCCCAAATTGTTTTCTGTTGATTACGATATCGGTATAGAAATTCCGCACGCGATTCGAGCAGAGCAAAGTCTCCACTGCACGTCGAGTCAATCACAAGGTTCACTCCCAGAGTTCGGAACAACGTCACAAGCTTACGGTGTACAGTAATCACTGGCATGTTAAAATGAGCTGCCAATGATGCACGAGATTGGGGAGACAGCGTCACCACTACAAATTTGAAATTATTGGCTCCAAGTACATCCAGCATCTCTTTAAAACTCTGTTGGGAGATGAGTACTGTCTCAGCCGACGTCACGCATCCACTGCACGCTAAACAATCATCCAAGGAAATTGTAGCCTTATCTTGTGTCGTCGTACGGATAATATTGG
Organism: Sclerospora graminicola; assembly: GCA_001887855.2. Classification (NCBI taxonomy): domain Eukaryota; phylum Oomycota; class Peronosporomycetes; order Peronosporales; family Peronosporaceae; genus Sclerospora; species Sclerospora graminicola. The sequence continues at coordinate 4,724 of MIQA02002166.1, read as the reverse complement.
GCGCAAGTGGTGGCGGTACTGTTAAGTCTGCAGATGTCTCGAGCGTAATCTTGTCCAATCCATTTACGCTGTCATTAGATGTGAACAGTGGATTAACACAGGCCTGAGACGGCTGAATGTAATCGTTTAGATCGCCGAGGAATACGGAGGCCTACACCCAAGAGAAACAAAGAGGTAAGAGAGAAGCTTATTGAGATGCTGCATTGGTTTACGCACCATTGTTTGGTAGGTTGGTTATACAGTGTACGTACCAGGGCTGGCAAGCATAGGTTTAAATGCATCAGGTTTTAATCAGGTTTGGAATAAAACCTAAAATTCAATGGGCAGGCAAAAGTAGGTTTTAACCGTTGAGTCATCAGATATCAGAATTTCAACCTCAAAGACTTAAGTTAACGTTACCTTCTTTTCTACTTGACTTTCCTAGTAGACAAACTCTATCTGTCGACGTCGTACGAATTCAGAGTGACATAATCTACCCAGACCCTGGCAAAAATATGCATTCTGTATATTCTAACGGTACAATCAAAGTTATTAGTGACCTAGTTTTCATATGAACCTCTCTTTCTTAAACCTACGGGATCTGCAACAAAAGTAACGCTTACGGACACCTCCCCATCCTTACAAGTACCAATAACTACATCCAATGAAAGACATTGCGCAACATTATATTCTACATACCGCCTACGCATGGACAATTCTGGAAAACACACCGAATTACGCCGCGACAACGGACGCTGCGATGTTGGAGTTGCCAGGATTTGTCGAACTGCAAGCAGAAGTTGTCGTACCAATCGTCTGAGCGCATCTAGCGGCTGTCACACCAGCAAGCATGCACTCTGGAGCACTTGTTACATCGGACGGTGATGTTCCCATTTTTACCAAATCGCAGTTTTGAGGCGAATCGAACGAGTCAATAGCGTAAGGAAGTTCATTATTCTCATCGGAGCTTTCGTTGTCGCCCAAGATACAATCCGAGGTGTAATCAGTGCTCAGGCTGTCATATGTTCGCACGTCAATGGTATAGTACGCGTCTATATCTTCCATAGCAAAGCGAACCTCGGAGTCCACAACCATATTTCGATTATTGCCGGCAAAAAAAGTAATCGCCATTGCTATATCTACGTTCATGACGTCGTCATCATCGTTTTGCTGCATTAATTCCAAGCTCTCGTCCTCCATTAGTGGTACCTTGCCCAGTCCATATTGGTACATAAGGTCATACTCATTCGATTCCCACCGTTCCCGATTGATTCGAAGCGTACCACGCTCAACGTGACTAATAATTGAAATGGAATGACCCGCGTGTTCTAAAAATTTTCAATCGCTCGTCTGGTTCCAAGTTACCCCAGCTCCTTGTAGTCCTGACGATCTACTCACTGTGTAACCCGCTCGATTTCGTATGTGTCCAGTGAGCGCTTTGTACGACGTCGCACATCCACTGACATGCCCAGCTGCAATATAGAAATCAACCGGTCAGTTCGATCTCTCTTCCTTCATATCACTCACTGTAGCGCAAACACTTACCGGTACGCCTTCAGACGAAACTGCGGCTGTCCACATGGTTGGCTCAAATTCCACGACATCCGCCACATTGAACCTTACGTGCTTTATGGCGGCTTCTTGCGGATATATATTTTCATTTTAGGACGGAGACAAGCTGACTCTAACGTGTGGGCTGTGCAAACTGTGCAATCTAGGTTTTATTAGGTTTTATTCAGGTTTTATTCAGGTTTTATTCAAACCTACTTTTCGGTTCCAAAAAATCTAGGTTTTTACCAGCCCTGGTACGTACCATTGTTTGGTAGGTTATACAGTATACTTCAAAGGTTTTATTAAGCCCATAAAATGGGGACCCAATTTGATGACCCATAATGGCCAAAAGGTGATATGACGTATTTTACCATAAATTCCCAGGTAAATAAAACCATGTGAGTCACCTTTTGATGAAGTATTTGGATTTGATGATTCACCTTTTGGAATATTCCCTTTTATTATGTACCATATCATAAAACCTCCGACCTACCCACACCTACCGGACCTGTACCAAATTGGTGGTACCATTAATTAGTACTGAATAATTATTACTGGCAATAATAAAATCGGTAAACCACATTTGTTTAAGGGGAAGTTTTCCTTCCGCGACGTAGCCTCATAAGAATACGCAAAATGTGTGCATCTCGCTTATGTTGTTGCTCCTATCGCTGCTGCTCCTGTCCGTTGTTGCAACGAGTCAAGTGGACTACACTGTCGTGAATCGTATCGATAAGGACGGCTCAATGGTGGTGACTGTGCATCGCAAGGAGATTCTCTATCTGCTTTATGATGAAACGATCATTGGGGCGGTCTTCGACCTTCCGCACATTCCTGAAACGACCGTTTACCCAGGTTTCGTTATTATGTAGTGTCCTGCCTATCTAGAGGGGAAGCCCACTCGTGCAGTGCAAATTGGACTTGGCACTGGGGCCGTCCCAAGTTTTTTACGCAAAATAAACATTCCGACAGGTTCGTCGTTTTTTTTTCTGTTTTTGATAGTATTCATCGCATGCTAATTGACACAATATGCTCTTACATGTAGACGTCGTGGAGATTAGTGATGCCGTTGTGAAGCTAGCAGTGGCGTAGTGGACCGTGGCCAAGTAATATTGTGCAAATAGATTGTGTTTAGTCGCGGGAAAAAGCGTTGTGGCTACGAGCTATCGGTGAAATTTGCATGGAAGAGCGGTGACGTGACGGGTCATGTGGAGCTTCAAGACTTTGATGACACGAGTGGGGACGAGTATGAGGTACTGATCACTGCCGACGGTTCCAGTGAGCAGAAACTTACGGCAATCAAGGCCGTGGAAGGAGCCGGAGCTACGCAATCTACTCGCGCTCTGGAAGGAAGAGTTGCTGCAGCAATAAAATCACAAACAAAACAATACATTTGTGTGCACACATGCCATTTGTGTACTCACACATGACATTTGTGTGCTGGCGACGTAGTGCACGCTCTTGGCGCTGTTTCAAGTGGTCAATCCGTGCCTCATACTCCACCCGCCGTTCCTCGAGCTCGTGCTCTTTTCGTTCCCCAACGTTTGTTTTAGGAGCAGCTCTCGCAATAGTGTGTCCTTTTCAAACCGCAATAAATTATTTGCCTCTTGCCACTGCAATTTACACTCGAACAGCCTTTTCTTTTCAGCTCTTTTCGCGGTCAAATCTTTTCGAAGTGCACTTAGCTCCTTTTCATGCGCTTCTCTCTCGCGTTTCACCATTTTGAGTACCCAAAGATACCAAGGAAGACGATGAAGAGGCTCCTCGTCGTCTTTCTCTGGTATTTCCTCACCCCAAAGGAATTGAAGAGAACTTTTGGCAGTCTCCAGCTCTGACTTGAAAGAAGCAGTCAAGCTTTCATTAGTCTTGACACTTGCTTTGGCAATAGCTTTTTGGATCGCTTCCGCTTGTGTTTCCTGCAACTGCGTTGTCAAGTTCGATAAATCAGTTGAAAACTGCTGGGAAGGCCATGAAGATTGCTCCCTCCCATCGCTGCTTGCAGCGTCCAAGCTTCTCGTTGCTGCTGGTGATGGAGATAACTTGATACAGTTGTCACACTTGGTTATCTGCGTCGCTAATAATGCTGCAATCCGATCCTTTTCTGCTCTTTCGTTCTCAAGTGCAGCTTGTGCCGTCGAGATGCAGCTTTTGCTCTCCTTCCAGCTTTTGAACAGTGCATCGTAAACGCAAATTGAGACGCACTTGCTCGTTATTCTTTGCTTTCATTTCTTCCAGCTCTAGAGATATCGTCTCTAACCTTTGCCTCACCTCATCGTAGTTTCTTTCGTTACTCAAGCGTTGACTAGACAGTCGTTCATTCACTTCTTCCAAACGCATTTTCAACGCTTGTTTGTCTTCCTTTGCTCTACGTTTCCACTCGGAATTCGCTCTCTGAAGAAGCTCTTTCGTTTGTTTCTGCCACTCTAAACCTGCTACCGATATCGCCTTTTGCACATGAATCCAATTCGAGTCCATTTCACTCTGAACCCCCAGAGTCGACGAAACTCTTTCCACTGACTTGCCAGCTGCCGACGGCTCTGACGAGCAGCATCCAACCCCTTGCGCTGCTCATTTCTGACCCCCTCGACTTTCTTTTCGGATTCCAGGACTCGCTTTTCAGCAGCAATACGCTTCCTTTGCTCTTCTTCTATTGCTTCCGCTGCTTCTCGTTCCCGCATGTTCATTGTCTTGGTTAGGTTACTATGCATTCGTGCAAGATCCGCCAACTCCTTTCGATGCGTCAAACTTTCCGCTTTCAGACGATCAATCGTAGCTTCCAGCGACTCTTTGTCTTTGCTTAACTCGCGCACAGACTCTTCCAACTAAACTGGCATTGGTTTCCTGTTCCAAATGTACTTGTTGCGTTTTTTCAATCCTTTCCTCGCATTATACATACGGTACTAGATTGGATTGTTTGCGGGTCCGGTCGGAGAAGATGCAAATATGTAAAAGATATGTGATTGACTGGGGGAATGTATGGGGATACAAATATTTGAGCGTTTCCTCCGACCAGTTATGTCGGAGGCAGACGCATACCACACTTACCTAACCCTAATCAATATCATTGGTAGAAACTATTGCTTGGTTGGTTCTGATTTGTTGTGTTCGACAAACAAATCAGTTCAAACGTTTCTACTGGCTAAAATGACTAATAGTTTGTTTAAGTGTGGTCGGAGGATTGATCATATTCATCC
>MIQA02002164.1:0-27329 GCA_001887855.2 Sclerospora graminicola | reverse complement strand
TTGTTTCCAACCTCAGCTTCAACTCTGTGCGCCATTGAATAGTTAACGCTGAGAGAAACATCGTAACCGATGGAGCGAGATGAGGTAGTGCCATGTACACGTGCAAACTCTCAATCGAGAGCGTATTGTCTGTAGCTATACTTGTGAGTACGTGGTGGTTCTTGAATGGGTATTGAATCACTTCCGCTAGTCCCACATCCAACGCGATCGAGTGAGCAACAAGTACAGAAAATGATACAGGCATTTTGGAGAAACTGCAAAATCCTTTTGATCGTTCCGAGCGCAAAATAATGGCTTTAACTCGTGCACGTTATCACGAAAGCGACGTCATGGCAGTTGCTCCCTTAAGTATAGGAATCGCCTACGTGATTTTCTTTAGATGGATATAATGGATGTTCCTTCATCATCATCGGTGGATGCTTTCAAGTGGCTCGTCGAGCGAGTATCGAGATCTGTTCAATGATACAATGAAACACGTCAGGACCCGAGTACTCATCCGACATATAATGGTCGGAAAGAGTTTTTACGTTTAGCGATTTCGCATTTTCCAAACAAAATAAAAAGCGTTTTTTTATTTAAAAGAATCATAGATGACAAATTATGGTCTTACTTGGGGTATGGACACTCGACGCTATTCATTTCCACGTAGACGGATTTCACTTGCGTCCAGGACTCGACGCCTCCAAGGCCATTTTCACGCCCGACCCCAGATTTTTTGTATCCACCCCACGGAGTCTCTACTGGCGCGAGATTGTAATTGTTGATCCACGTTGTACCCGCCTGTAACTCATCAATCATACGGTGTGCGCGCTTGATATCTTTCGTAAAAACACCAGCCGAGAGACCAAAGATCGTGTCGTTCGCACGAGTTAGTACTTCCTCTTCGGTATCGAATGGCAGGATACACATGACCATCCCAAAAATTTCTTCACGGACAATTGCCATTTCGTCGTTGCAGTTAATAAAGATGGCAGGCGTCAGAAAAAAACCGTTTTTAGTGTTATCTGACGGCATGATCCGTTCCCCTCCCCCTTTTAACAACATTGCTCCATCTTTTGTTCCTTGTTCAATATACTTTTGGACTAATTTCATGTGTTTTTCATTAATCATCGGCCCAATATCCGTCGTCATGTCCAATGGATCTCCAATGCGCAACTTTAGGGTACGTTCATGGATCCGTTGCACAAATTGGTCATAAATGTTTTTTTGGACGAAAACACGAGTCCCATTTGAACAAACTTGACCAGATGAGTACCAATTGCCCATCATGGCCCCGGACACTGCATCTTCCAGGTCCGCATCGTCAAAAACAATTAAAGGTGACTTCCCACCCAGTTCCATCGTCACTTTTTTTAACTCTTTCGCAGCTTCAACATACACTTTTTTCCCTGTCTGAACGGATCCCGTAAACGAGACCTTGGCAATCGCGTCATGTTGCACTAAGGTCTCTCCAATCTCGCCGGCCCCTAACACGACATTAAACACCCCTTCCGGCACACCTGCTTCCATATAAATTTCGGCTAGTTTTAACGCTGTCAGGGGCGTTTCTTCCGATGGTTTAAAGACCATCGAGTTCCCAAATGCTAGAGCGGGTGCTGATTTCCATGCTGCGCTCTGAAGAGGATAATTCCAGGCACCAATGCCAGCGGTTACACCTAGCGGTTCTCGCTTTGTATACGCCCAACTCCCTCCGGGTAATTCCAATTGCTGTCCACCAATCGAGGGACAGATGCCACCGTAATACTTTAAGCAGTCCGACGCACTCTGAATGTCGGTTACTCTTGTCTCGGCAATGGGCCGTCCGGTATCAAGTGTTTCAAGTGTCGCAAGCTCCTCCAGTTGTGACATTAATATGTCGGCAGCTTTACACAACACTGCACCGCGTTGGGCTGGACTTAGGCGTTTCCAATGAGCTTGGGCCGAGCGAGCACTAGTAACAGCTTCGTGCACTTGAGACCGAGTTGCAGCATAGAAGCAAGTCTCCGGCTCTCGTGTGGCAGCATTTAATAAAGTGAATAATTGACTTGAACTGGTAGAAGCAACGTACTTGCCATTAAGAAACGATTTCACTGTTCGCACAGCCATCGTGATGGAGAAGACACGGATCTAAGGACCTATCACAAAGCATATCACTAAAAATACACAACCTATGATATCGACTGGACAGGTAGTATGAAAGGCAATTAATTTCACACGACCATTCATCATGCCGTCTCTTCACGCTGCGTTGCGACGCCCGTATCGTGCGTCTAGCGAATGTTTACATCCCAATGATATTCGCACGTCATTCTCTACTGTCTTTCGTACCTGTTCATCTTTGTTCGAGTTCCCATCTCGTTCTACATACTCCGTAATTCCATTTTATTCTGTTGGAACTCGTCGCTTCAGTGCATTAATACCTAATGGCGTAGGTCCGCGTTGTTTGAGACGCGATGCAGCTTTAAAACCAGTCATCACGTTCCCACCACAGTATAAATTACTGCCCAATGATGTTCATTGCTTTATTGGCCTCAATGGCAGTGGCAAAACGCAATTTTTAGCCAGATTACAAGACCATGTGAGAGCGCAAGCAAGGCGCGGAGAATTGCCGACATCTGTACGTCTTGCGACTCTCAGTCTTGATGCTCATTTAGAATTTGTCGCTGAGCATGGTCATCGAGTCGTCGCAGATGTATTGGGTGGGATTGGCTCGCCAAGTGCACGTGATCTCATTGTACGGCTTGGACTCTTTCCCGTCTGGGAACAACAAGTCTGTCACTTGTCAACAGGTGAAATGCGCAAACTGTTACTTGCTGTCTCTCTTTTAGAGACTCCACGAGCTTCCGTGTTGATTTTGGATCAGCCTTTTGATGGTTTGGATGTCAAAGCCAGGAGACAGTTGCAGTGGATGCTGGGACAATTAACACGAGGGTTTACGAGACTATTAGTGGAGACAACCGGAGCAAAACACGAGGCCTTTGCTTATAAGACCCAAGTTCTTCTCGTTGCGAACCGGTTGGAGCAAGTATTTCCCGAACTTTTCTCGCATACAGTATTATTTAAGCTTCATGAAAGTGCGAATGTTGAAACAATCGCCTGGCCTTCAGATAGAGAGGATGAAGCACGAAATAAGGCAATGATCAAGCGTCTCGAAGAATTTTACAAGGAAGAGCACAAGAAACGAACACAAATGTCCGATACGGAACTTATTTCGCTTGTAAAGCAATTATTTCACTCCCAAGATGCCCAAACTGCTCGAATTCCTGCAGTACAATTGAAGAACGTTTCGATTTCGTACCATCAGAAGCGAATCTTGCTGGAAGACGTCGATTTTGTCCGTCAAACGCATGAACATTGGGCGTTACTTGGTCCCAATGGTTCCGGCAAGAGCTCGTTAATGCGCGTTTTGATGGAAACACCTGGACATGGACTAACAAAAGGTCAAGTACTTGTAAATGGCAAGCAAGTGCGTGTCTTGGGCTTATCCGAAGAAGCTCGCACGGATTTAGAGGTACGGCGTGAAGCGATTTCAACAGATCATCACATTCAGCTCCTCCGAAGCCATCATTCGAATCAAGATGAGGATCAAACGGGCTATAATCTGATTGTCAAGAACGCTGCCAGTCTTGAAGCCGCGAAACTTGCAATGCGGCTGCTCGTCCTGCCAGATACTATCAAGACCCGCACGCTGGCTCAGCTCTCGCAAGGAGAGCAGAAACTCGTACTGATTGCACGAGCGCTGGCGGCTCGCCCCCAGTTACTGATACTCGATGAAATCACTCATGGACTCGATCCATTTAACCGCGCTCAAGTGTTGCGTGTGGTTCAAGCGATTGGAAAACATGCGGCGGAAAGGACGCACCTGGTGCTCATCACGCATCATGAAGAGGAAATCACGGCGTGTTTTTCACATATTTTTGAAATCCAAGCTCAAAAGCTTGTCGAACGTGTTTCTAAAGTTAAAAAAAGAAAATCTGAATGAAGTAGTAGCTAAGTAACGAAATACCTTGAAGACGCATGCAATCATTTACGTACGTTATCGGGCGCTACGACGTGCCATAGATTGACCTGTTGTCGCCACGATCACGTATGTTACTAGCAATTGGAATACGCAGACGATGGTACTGATGCTGGCGACGATATTGCGCGACGATTAGTGTGATCCCCAGTATCAGGGCAAAAATCACACCCACAAAAAAGATGGAAAAGTACGAGTGCGTGCGATCATCTGACGCACTCTTCTTCGTTTCCATCGGCTTGTTTGGTACCAATGTTCTCGTTCTGGCGTTATGTCCGTTCAATTCCCCACGAGGGACAATCGCTTCACCTTCACGAGCACAAGTTGGTGGCAAATGGCCACTCTTGCACGTACAATTGGCTCCTGGACCTTCGGGACAAAAGCCATAGCCGCTACAAAACGGGGTAATCGACCCATCTGATACGTAAACACCTGCAGATAACCAGCATGGATCAAGGGATGGAGCTTCGAGCTTGATGGAACCATTGTCTACTTCCTTTGATGCATTACAAGCCACGACACGCACTGGTTGTCGAGGTGGTGGAAAGTTAACTGCATTGCGGTAAGGCAGAGGATTCGACAGACAGCCATTGTCACTTCCATTTGCCGCGCAATTATAGGCAGGAAGTGATCCAGCCGAGACACAGCTTTCCTTGTCCAAGGCTTTATAAAACCCCGCGACATTGATCATCCATTTCGCACATTGAGCCACTGCTGTTGATCAAATGCGTAACCGCATAATTCATATGTGCCTATTTGTAGTAGCTTGACATTTGCACACTGGAAGCTTGTCACTCTTCCAATCGGTTTACATGTCCAACTGGCGATACAATGGCGCGGCACTTGTCAAGAGAAACGATTGAATCGACTTGTCACTCCACATACTCGAGCGTAAGCTGGCATAACGCTGTTGCACGAGCGAGGCAAACTTGTAATTGCACGTGAGCCGTTTCCAAAACGTCTGCGGCAAATACATCCACGTCGTTTGATCTCCTCCTTGTCCGTACGCGAGATTAAAATCCCAGACAGGGCCCGCATTAATCGGTTCGTTGCGGTCCTTGAAAAAGAGTATGTACTACGACGATACGCGTCCAGATTCGCCGATACTTCCGAGTGTAAGAAATAGTCAACAAACGAGCCAATGTCAATATGCTCTTCCAGTTGATCCGGATGCGTCATATTATCGTACAAATACTGGTACAAGCGAGGGAGCGGGCCCGTTTCTGGTGCTACAAAATAGTCGCGGATGCTTTGTGTTAGCCCGTTTGGGTCTGGATAGGTTAAAACTGGTCGGGCACCAGGCCCAAAGAGTTTCGTGGCTTCATTCAAGACGAGATTGGGCGAATAATCCCCATAATTAAGTGGATTATTCTGCCAAGCCCAGCCTCCCGAAAACTCTTCCTCTGTCTGACACTTATTATTCAATTCTGCCAGTCCCACGCGAGTCCGAGTATACGCAATTTTTTCCAGCGCGAGATAAATGCCATGATATCGTGGACTCCAATCAATAGGAGCCACTTGATCCCGAATAAACACGACAAGATGACGCGTCCGAGGCGAGTACCGACCCGTGCCACGAAACATCCAATGCGCAAGATGATTTCGCAGCAAACTCGCATCAATTGTCGGGCCATTCAACACAAACGTCCGATCCGCTGGAAAGTTCAGGAATGCGCCCACTTCCTTTAAATCGACGGCGAGCTGATGTTTCTCAAAGTGAAGACTCGATTCGCCACGATAATGCGCATAACCCGCATAAATGGCCGTTCGAGTTCCATTCAAACAATTGAGGGTGTTGTTTCCATTATCAATCACTTCAAACGTCGCTTCAACCGGATCTTTCATGCAATTCGGAGCCGGTGGAGGCCGTTGAATGCAATTGGCCGTCGGGAGCTTCACGTTCACGGGGGAGACAATCACAATGGGCAACTCAAAACATGCTACCAAGACAAAGACGTACCCAAGGAGACAGTCAGTCAGGATGCATTTACAGTAGACGGATAAGAGAAAAGAAGACACTCACTCATATCGGAGGCTTGTATCATGGTGTACAACAAGGTCACAAGCAACGTCGCCATAAGTGCACCTTTCATTGTTGCCTTTCCACTTGAGTAGTTGGCTTCCTTTTGAATAATGAGTGACATCATTTCTCTGCAACATTCACTCTGCGTCCACTTCAATCGACAAAAAGATGTCGCATTTCTAAAACAAAATTGCTTTTTTACAGACGAAATCGATAGAAATGAAAATGTACACTTTTTTTAATGGATGACACCATCGTCTAATGTTCGTTCACCAGAACGATCAAAGTGCGTGCCGAGGCACCAATAAAGTCATTTTGGGTCGTTTCCTGATTGGAAAGGTCGCTTAAGAAATACAAAACTGCGAGGAACAATTGGACGTCGTCGTTTCCACCCAACTCATGTCGTAGATCCACGTAGCGCGAAAGTAAACCTAAGAGAGCAAGCGCATTTTGTACCAACTCGAAGCGAGACTGGTGCGTTAGCAACTTTTGCTTCTCGCCACGGTTTCCGCTAGTTCTTGCATCAAATGTTTCTTGATGAAGTAGCTGGACCAAATAATAAATAATCGACCGATGCCCGTCCGAGTCACTCGAAAGACCATGCGTACTCTCCAGAACGAAACGAATGCCCTTGGACGGAAACGACGTAATAATTGACAACATCATCGTTATAATTTGATGTTGAAGTGTCCGTACCTCGCTTGCCTCGCCAAGTGAAAGCTTTTCTTTACTTGACAGCATTTTTGCGCACCGATTAAAAAGCATCGACTTCTTTGACTCTGCTTCCATTTCACTAAACACCTCTGGGATGCTGATTATTTGGGAAAGGAGACCCAATGTCTGCGCTTGAACTTCTGGTAAGCTGTTTGGTGCCAATAAAAGACTTGGGATCACGTTACTTGTCAACAAGGGCCTTAAATCTAGCGTCCGCATTGGACGACGTGCATGGTCAAGATCAACCCAAAAGCTAAGTACGCAAAGACCATCCTTTACGATAGCAGGATCCCGACTACTCCTCTTGACAACCTGACAAAGCTCGCTCATGAGCTTGGAGCAAAGCAGTTTCTGTTGTGCAGCACTTTCCAAGGGTAAAAAGTCATTTTCGTTGACAACTTCATTCACTGAATGAGCCGAAAACAGCTCTTCGAATGAAGGAAATTGCAATCCAGACGACGTTATTCGTGAAAACCGTGTTGTATCGGAATTCTGGTGCGTTCCAGGATCAGAAGTAACCATCAAAAACTGCTGAAAACGTGCACTGTGATGCATTACAGCGTACATGACGCGGAGCACACTACGAATCATATCTGGCTCTAAATCTGTTTGTGCCGCCAAGTATTTGATAAACACTGGGGCGAGTGACACAGCAGACACGTCTCCTGCCAGCATATTCCCCATTACATCGTACAGTTCTTGCGCTAGCTTAGTTGCCACTGTATTTTGTATATGTTTCGTCTCGATGACACCACTCCGCACTGAAGCATGGGGTTGGCCTGAAGCTCTCGCGGGCATTTGAGAAAATACACTTTGGGAGAACGGCATACCACTCGAAGAATGCTGCAACGAGTCAGTCAACGAATTTTCAGACGAGTTCTGCATGAATTGCGTCGGTGTCAAGTTGTTGCCGCCTTGCGTTCGGTCAGTATCTGTACCAGGTATGATGGTTTTTTCTTCAAGATCGCCACTTCCTGTGCCGTTGAGTAGCGCTAGTAAATGTCTGGAAAGGATTGTCAATAAATACGAAATCAGACGCGCATTTTCCTCTTGAAGTGCCTTCGGTTCTTCCTTGTCTTCTTCATGCATCTTCACTTCAGTCTGAACAGCAGCTTCTACTACCGACACGGCAGCTTTAGCACTTGCTTGTTGAGAATGATATTGTGACATATTTACCGATTGCGTAGCCGCCAGGAAGCTCTCGTGCTTGCGTCGTTTCGTTGCCATGAGCCGCCGCTCGGCATCGAAGCGCTTTTTCTCAACGAGCTGTTTCTGTTGCAGCTCTTCAACCATCTTGGTGACACGGAGCTTGCTACGTTCAGTGTTTTGAAGCTTGTCAGATATTAACACGAGCTCGGACTCGAGAGCCGCAATGCGGCTCTGCATTTCGCGCTCCTTTGTCTCGCTCTTGATGCGCGTCTCGGTCTCGAATAGAGACATGCTGGACAAGAGATCAAAATTCTCGTCCTGCAATGCTTGGATATTTGTATTCAGGAGCTGAATCAACCCATCGGCGTCTCCTTTTTCCCGTTCAAGTCGCGACAGGGTCTCTACTAACTGCGTGCGGTCATGGGTTGCCATGGTTTCCCTTCGTTGCACTGACCATCACTCTGCTTTGAGTATACTGAACTCAAATGACTTGGGTGTCTGAGAAATTCTGAGTCACTTTGTGATGGAGGTACTAAACAAGTCACTCGACGAGATGAAACCCGATGCTACAGCCGTGACGGACGTATCAATCGAGAATGTATCGCCACACGTCGATGGGATTCAAGAAGTTAGCGAGCGTCCACTGTTTGACGAATTCTACGACGATTGGGCGTCGTTTGACGCCGCAATCGCTCGTGCCATGGCTGCATATCATCCCATTCGTAAACGCTCGTCCTTGACGTTTGAAGTGTACAACCGCACGGTCTCCAAAGGCCGACATGATCGCAAGAATATTGCAGAATTCCTATCGAAAACATTTAAATGCACACACGGGATTAAATTCCGCTCTCGTGGCAGTGGCAAGCGCATGCGCCACAAATTGCGCGATATTGGCTGTCCGTTTCATATTTACGCTTCGGCAGTCGAGTTTGGTCCGACGTATCGTGTCAAAGTGCGTATCCATGATAAACATAATCATTCAATTGGCCCCGACTCGATTAAAATGTTGACGGGAGCGTTAAATGAATCGGACTATGAGTTAGTGCCACACGATAAAGAGAATGAGACGACGGATGCTGGGACAGCTGCGACAGATACCGACGCTCAGCATATGGATCACGTGATGGCATCCACTCATTCGACTGAAACCGCGTATGAAAGGCAAATGCGCGAAGAATTCGCGGAAGCCGAAGCTCAACATCTGCATGTGCACGCCCAAGCGGAAGCTCAATCGTATCATCAGTTTGCACAGAACCAAGTACTACTTAAAGCGCAGGCAGAAGTACAAGCAATCACGGATGCTCAAGTCCAGGCTCGAGCACAAGCGCTTTTACAGCAGAATCCTACGCAATCCCAGTCACAGTCGGTGGATGCGTCGGATATCTTAAACGGTAGTGGACATGACAGTGAAACGCTTTTGGATGGTGCCATGGATAGTACAATGGGCGATGACGTTTTCTCGAGCTCTTCCGCTGTCCATTCGACGACTTCGGATGTTGCCGTGGCCGTGAATGCCACGATTCCAGCCGCTGGACTGAAAGCTGATCCAATACCTGCCAAGTTTGAGCCAACCATGACGCTCGAGTCCCTCCGTCAACGCATCGCGGAGTTTGCGGAAGAACGGGATTGGAATCAGGTAGGTACACTTGGCTCGTTGTTTTTTTTTTATGTGGCATGGATGGATTACACTGACTGCTTTGAGTTTATCATGTTAGTTTCACACGCCTCGTAATCTCTTGTTGGCTCTCAATGGGGAAGTAGGCGAATTATGCGAGATTTTTCAGTGGAAAGGCGAGGTGGAGGATACGAAAGGTGCATTTTGTCGATCAAATTGTACGTTAGTTCTTTCGTAAGTAGCTAATGGGTGTTGTGTGATATCTTTCTTGATAGACTGGTCAGCGCGAGACAAGGAGCATCTTGGCGAAGAGATTAGTGATGTCTTGATCTATCTTGTCCGTCTTGCCGACAAGTGCGACGTGAATCTCCCTGCTGCGTTGAACGACAAGATTGCCAAGAATGCGCGAAAATATCCAGCCGAATTGGTGCGAAGAATAGATTGATTGCCAAGAGATAGATATGACACTCGTTAACACTGCTTTCGTGACATGATGTATAGGTTAGAGGATCGTCCAAGAAGTACAACGAGTACAAGCGAATGCGTATCACGGAGGAATCGACATTGTGAATAAAGATACAGGGCATAGACACACGTGTAAGAAGAAGAGAGAGTTATATATTGTTCCAAGAGTTGGATACTTCCAAGACAACAAAGTACGAGGATGCAGCATCAACAAGACACGCACTGCATAACTCTATTCTGTTTCCATGCAACGTGTCGTCCAGGGATTAATCTTCGGGTGCATCGCCATCAACCAAACGATTTTCGTTCTCGAGTTTTTCAATCATTTGGAGAAACTCTTTCTCTTCGTTCACACTCACGACCTTGGGTTCCATCTTGATGGCCATGGTTCCTTTTTTCGCTGTAATATGCGTTCGTACCGTTTCGATCGCTTCTTGCAGCTTTTGAATACCTTTTTGTTTGTCCAAGGTACTGGTAGTCATGACATACATGGGAGGTGCAATGAGCTTTACTTTCACAGGCACGTCGTCGGTTCCAACGTCTTGTCCCGCTTTTAAAGCCGATCGAATGGCTTCGATGCCTTCATATGTAAAGCACGTGACTTCAATATCTGCGCGGATTTTAATCGGCTGGGGCGTCAGTCGACGACGAATCTGAGCCTTCACTGCCGTGAGAATCTCAGGCGAAAGATTAAGTCCATCAAAGACCGAGTCGTCGGTAATTCCCATCTTAAACACGTCGTAACAGTGGACGTACTCGACTTTCTTCTCATCTTCATTCACAGTCTCAATCTTGAATTTCTTGTAGAGCGGCCAGGCCACTTGGGCATACAAATCTTCAATCTCTAACTGATTCTCTTGCGCTACTTGACGTAAGACACCATGCACCATCTTGGCTTTATTGTACCGCTCTTCACATTTGACAATGTCTTCGGGGGAAACTCGACGTTTAGAGAGATCAATGTACCCTTTTTCTTTATCCACACGTAAGACCATCACGACTTCGTTCTTGCCCACACGAATGAGTTTATTAATCGACCGAATACGACGACGAGAGAGCTCGGACAAGAGAATCATGCCCTCAATGTTGTTATACTCGAGCAAAGACACGTACGCGCCCATCTCGGCGATCGAACGCACGTTGACCATCACCAGCTCATCAATTTCTGGAAACTTTTGCTCATAGAAACGACACTGAAGATGCAGAATCTCCTGCGCTTGGGTTGTCTCCTCACCAGGTACAACAGCCGCATTAGTCGGGGTCTCCGCCATCACGAAGGATTCTTTTCTAACCACCAGTGAAGTAGTAGTAATGTGGTACACACACACTGACGCATTTTAGGGTAAGTTACTGGTAGATACCGGTACTGTACCTAAAGTTAACTTTAGCAAGGCAGTTGCTATTTCGGGAGCTTCCTTCAACTACTTTTAGACATTCGTTGTGGTCTGTACTTGGGTTACCGTTCGCGACAGAACGTGAAAGTCCGCGGGAAGAGCGAACAGTATGCCGGTAAATTTAGAGAAACAGGCGATGGTACCAATGATCTATCGACGGCATGGCGACACAACGCCTAAATTTCGGAATCATACGTTAGGGAATTCCAAACCGGCGACCTATTACATCCGTGAACTGGCGTCTCGAGGAGAGACGGGGAGCTCAACGCTGGTTTCTCCTTCGAGTTTATCGACAATTCGTCCTTTAAGACCTAAATTTGTTGAAAATGATAAAAAAGTGTTACGGTATGACGCCTATTTTCTTGAAAGTGTGCATGAAAGTACCGTCGAAACGTACCGTGTCCGACATTGTCAAGTGTTGTATTATCTCGAAGACGAAACGGTACAATTGACCGAACCGAAAGTTGAGAATAGTGGCATGTTACAGGGCAATTTCGTCAAACGGCATCGGATTCCCATGCCCGTAAGTGACGAGCAAGGGAATATCCAGTTCTTTACCTATCGTGACTTGAATATCGGCCACGACGTGACGTTTTATGGTCGCGTTTTTCACATTTTTGCCATGGATGGCTTCACTCGAGAGTACCTTAGTTGTCAGGGCATTACCGTTCCAGTCAATGAAAGTGTCCCGTCGGACCCGTATACGGTACAACGCCGAGCTCAAAAAAGTGGCCAAGATCCCGCAATGGCCTCTAATTATGGCAAGAAGAAATACCCCATGAAAGACTTTATGGAAGCGTCGTTGGGCAAGTTTTCGCGTCCAGATGATCAATTACGCCAATTTTTAGCCCACGATCGCCACGTGTTGCGTTTTTTTGCCATTTGGGACGACAGAACCAAGCTCCATGGCTTGTGTCATCGGTATACGTTGCATTACTTTTTAGCAGATCAAACGATTGAGATTCTCGAATCCTATGCGCGGAATTCCGGCTGTGATCCGTTCCCGAAACTCTTGAATCGGGCCAAATTGTGTAAAGATCCGGTACAACAAACCTGTAGTACCGTTGGTGACGAAACGAACGCCAGCACCTATGTTTCGTGGCAAGATCTGGCCATTGGTACCCACTTGCAAGTGTACAATCGACGCCTTTACCTCCTTGATGCTGATGTCTTTACCCGTTCGTGGTATACCGAGCACCAGCTGCCTCTCGCTCCTGCTCTTGAATTCCCAGAGGCTCAAACTCCTCCCTCTGTGCATTTATTGGCTCCTAAAGAAGAGTGTTGTCCGTTTTTAACGTCACAAACGGTGCGTCAGGGCACCGAATGGCTCGACACGTCGGAAATGCTGCGTTTCCGTGCGCGGTTCGAGACCAAACAGCCCGAAGACGTTGGTCGACGTTTTATTGTGTCCGTGACTGTAGCGGATCAAAGTGTCGCGATCAGTGAACCTGTGGAACGGAATTCAGGCGTTATAGGAGGCAAATTCCTCGAAAAGCGGCGGATTCGACGGACCGGAACGGACAAATCGAACGCCTGGCTCGACTTGACTGATTTTTACCTTGGTGCACGCGTCCAAATGGCTGGACAGACGTTTGTACTGTATGAAATGGACGAGTACAGTGCGAAATACATGGACGCCCGGCCAGAAACGTTTCCACGCTCGGATAAAGTTGCTGTTTTAAGGAAAATGTACGAGGAAAAAGTGCAAACGGTTTTAAGAGCATGTCGAAAGGAGCAGCAACTGGATGAGAACGAATTGAGGGCGTTCTTGTGTGACGTGGTCCCGGACTTTACACAACACGAAGCATTTACGCTCATCCGGCATTATGGCGATAAAGACAGCAAGACAATCACGATTGAAGCCTTGTTAGAGGAGAAGTAGGAGGACAATAATGAAGAAAGAGGCCTTCCAATATAGTGGGCGTTATATTTTGTCATGGACTAGACCCCCATGAAGGAGTATATTGAAAATAGACCCCCAGGGGTACTAGCTTTTCCTTACACATTGATCACTCGTGCGAGCTTTTGAATGCGATTGAGGAGTCCATCGCCTTTCTTGATGGCATCCTGGTACTGTGCATTCTTGGCATCAGGTCGATTCGTTTCAATCACGCCTTCGACTTTGTCAATCTTGGCATTGAGACGTCCCGCAGCAATGAAACGCGCCAATTCCTTGTCCAAAAACTCAATTGTCACGCCAAAAGCTGCAGCCATCGACGCGATCGTGACACTACGATAGGCTTCCAGGAATTGCGCATACGCCAAGACGCGTAATTCCCGGTACAAGAAGCGGGAATGGGTCGCAACGTACTTGTCCCGCAAAATCATGGGCTCTAACTCCACCATGGCCGAAAAAAACTGTTGATACTTGCACTCGTAAATGCCGTTTAAAAAGTCACGGAGATGCGGGATGTCGTGGATCACGGCCAAGATTTCCGGGGAATCGACAATCTTTTGCTTGAGGTCGACGCGATTCAGACTCAGGACACAAGTTAAGACACAATAAAAGACCATGGTGTTGTACGACATCAACTCGGTGGCAGTAAATGTCGCGACCGATTCTTGAAAAAGCTTGGACGCTTTCGTAAAGTCGCGTGCCATTAACAGATAGCACCCTTCGTATACTTTCAAGCGGTTCCGACGATCCCAGTCCCCCCCTTCATCGATTAATCTACATGGAGTCATTAGTATACACTTATTAGCCCCCCCCCATGTGTATACGTACGTACCCGGTGGCTTTTTTAATATACTGTTCCACGAGGTCCAAGTCGGAAAAAAAGAGCCCAATCCGGATAATATGCAACGCTACGAGAATCTGCTGATTAATTGACTGGGGCTTCTCACCCGCGACGGCAAACGCTTCCAACGCTTTCTCCTTGTCGCCAATCCTCGAATACATGCGTGCTTTCGCCAGCAACGCTTCCAGCACTTCAATATCGCCCAAATTCTGCTCGGCATCGGCTAATCGTTCGTCCAATTGGGCCACTTCTTGAGCATTATGTTCCTTCATTTGACGCTCGAGAGCACTATCGATCGGCCATTGGAATTCCTGACACACTTGACGGTAAAAGGGCGCCATGTGGTGCTCTTGAATCAAGTCAAGCACTTGTTTCTTCACAGCTGCCGCTTCGCTGGAGCTTTGCGATTGCGATTGATGCTGCAGGAAGAAATGCAATTGACTCAAGTGCATATTTGGCAACGTACTTAGATCATCTTCAATCTCTTCCGAGATATTTCCCACACTCGCTTGTTTATTGAGCCGAGGGGCGCGAGGAGCGGGGGAGTTGGTATCACCGCCGGCCATCGAGACGAGATCTTGCTTTCGAAGGATGTCACTATTGTGAGAAAATAGTACACTCGGGATAATAGGAGGAGAAGTAGTAATAGTTCATACATGTAGTAGTACTATACTACATGTAGTATTTTTTCAAGCAACATAATGACATATGTATTAGCATGGTATGAGTGAGTTCTATGGACGAGGGTCTTGGTGTTTGTTGCTTTAGGTGACTGGTGCAAAGAAGACATAGACCGCGCCATGCTGTTCACTTGGAAGTCCGTTCACGACGCCCATGTCACCGTCAATACGGCTTTCAATCTGTTTCAGCTGGTCGAGTGCGTACAACTTGGATTGATTTGTTGGGTCATACATGTATTTCATCGTGACTTTCACCTTGTGTCCCTTCTTTAAGAATCGCTTGAGCTGGTCTACTTTCATATTCAAGTCATTCGGCTGCACATATAAACGCACCGTATCAGCAGTTATATATCATAGTTATCCATGAAAGTAGCATCTACTTACAGCGATCTTGGAGCTAATGACAACTTCCTTGTCGGGCTTGGGCTTGTGCTGCTTGGACATTCGTTTACTCGCCTTTTTCAGTTCATAGAGTCGTTTCTTGGCATCAAAGAGTTTACAAACCACTGGCACTTTCCCTTCAGGTGAAACTTGCACTAGATCAACTCCCTGACTCTCGGCATCTTCAATTGCTTCATTGATTGGGATATTCGTCCGCATCTTGCCGTCATTATCGACAATATTCACAAATGGTGCGGTGATATCCTCGTTCATGACGCTCCATTTGGAGTCAGCAGATGCAAAACCACGTGGTAATACATTATGAGAGTTCAAGAGTATGCGACGAGGGCGCAATGCCGCTCGAACAGCACACTGACGCGCCAAAGCCAGCATCCTATGACGACTACTTTCAATGTGCAGTAACAGCTACAAACGAATTAGATTGGTTAAAATACGTACATATATTCAACCAATCCAAACGTTTCAACACTTCATCCATGCATTTTGTACCGGAGAATCTGGCACGGTCCTCGTACCGCGGATATGTGTGCCTAGACGGCGACGAATTCGCGGTAAGAGTGTCGAATGTGATGCACGACACACGTACCGATCGATTGGTACTTGAATATGCCCAATTAGACGTGGATTGCGCCCTAGCGAGCCGTTTAAAACCTCATCAATCGACATTAAAGCTGCGATTGGCGCAGGCGTCGTCGCTGGAAAGTTTTGGCGCGGAATTGGAAGAATTGGTGACTGTATATGGTCGAAAGCAGACGAAAGAGGCTACGCTACCCAGTGTTGCGTATTATACACGGTTAATGGACGAATTGGACGTCGTCGGGTGGCCTCGTTTGCGTCAATTGAGCGACGATTTGCGGTCGCTAGAGCTCGAAGTGCACGACAAAAGCGGACGAAAGCATGTGATTCTCGTGCGATTGCCACTGCAGTATGAAGACAAAGGAACTGCAGTGTCGCCAACGTGTATCGTCGACGCTCCCGAGCCTTTTGCGCTACAATGGCCAAGAAATAGTCCTCATGTCGTGGTTTTGGACGAAGTCTTGAAACAATTCGAGCTGTTTCTGGAACCTTTTCAAGAGTTCTGGAACGTTTTGGACTCGTTAGATGCAACGACGTGTGTGCTCGATCCACAGCATCCCACGCGATCCACGGGACGACGCCGAGTAGCGCTCGAACGCCATGCTTCCGTGCAATTCCAAGTCGATCCCGCGCATCCACGAGCGATGGTCAAGGACGTGACTTTCTTTGGTAGTCAGATACGTGTGGGAACGTTGCGAGAACGTTGGAATAGTGTGGCCTCGAGTCGGTGGAACGAGACGAGAGCAATCGAGGAAAACTTGGCAACAGTCTTGGAACTCGCTTTGCCATCGCCAACGACACACAAACGCGACGAATTTGCCATCGAGTGTGGCATTTGTTATCTCTATCGTTTCGAAGAAGAAGAAGAAGGAGAAGGAGAAAGAGAAGGAAAAGGAGAAGGAGAAAAAGAAGAGAAAACGCCGTCGCAGATTCCCGATATTTTGTGTGAAAACACGAAATGCCATCGCCCGTTCCACACCAAATGTCTCTTTGACTGGTTACGAGCTCTCCCAACCTCGCGGCATTCGTTTCACGTTGTCTTTGGTGAATGTCCTTACTGTCGAGAAGCCATGAGCGTCAAGCTGAAGCCAGAAAGCTAGACACAAGCACCAAAAACAACAAAAAAAAGACCTACAAGACAGCAAATTGTTCTCATTGCGTTACATGGGCTCCAGTTTCACTGGCTCGTGCTCTTCTTTCGACAGGGTGCTGCCTTGTTCCCGCACAATGTTAATGGATCCATCTGGATTCACTCGAATCCGCTTGGACACTTTCCCACTGTCCTTGGTCTTTTGATGACGTCGATCTTTTGCATACGGATGTGTCTGATGTCTTCGTTCCGAGCTCGTCTTTCGTCGTAACGAGGTGCCATGGCCACGTTCTTGTCGTCCAGTTTTTCGTTTCTCATGGTGCAAAGTCTGTCGCGAATGGTAGAGACCTTGTTTCGGTAGTTTTTCCGGTGGAAAATCATCGTCAGTAGCTTTACGAAGCAAGACGCGCCAGGTTTTCGATCCAGCAGCTCGACGAATTGGTTGGCCCTGATACCATTGCGAACGGTTAAATGCTTCATCCAGGCCATTAATCTCTTCTTCTTGGTCTTCTGCTTCGCCATTTGCCATCTCCACGTCTTCATCTGGTCTTTTCTGCTTCGTTTGCTTGATAATTTGCGCTGGAATCGCGCCTCCTCGTGCCAAAAGCGCACGGGTGGCCGTAAAAGCATCTTGAAACACGATCGTACAGGAACTATCATTAAGCCATTCGACATAGGAAGGTCCATAGCCAAGGAAATAGGCCATTACATCACTTGTCCGCACGTGTTGAAACTCGTCGTCCAGTGAATACAAATGCAACGCATCGTCTCGAAACCCAACAGCGTCGTCACGCGCTCGTACATCGCAGCGTTCGCTTCGAACTTTTGCATTTACCGGGGTCAAATCATACTCAACGTTTTTTGAAGCCGGATTTAGGCCAAATTTCCGCGCGCGTGTCTGTAATTTCGCGTCTTCTTGCTGCTTTATCGTCCACGCTTCTTGTGTCCATCCTTTCTCGAGCGCTTTTGCAGTCTCGGCGGAATACTCGACGGCAAATGCCGGTGTATCAAAGCGTTTCATGCGTTCGAGTCGCTTCTGTTCTTCTTCGTGACTTGTAACGTCGATTCCCGTGGCAAAACCTGGTGCAATGGCTCCCGTTCGCTGGAGTTTTCGGATCTCCCGGGGATCCATAAACTTGCGCAGGTTTAACGGTGCCATGGGCGTCTGAAAGCGCTCAGCGCGGCGTTGAGCCGTTGCGGTTTCCGCTTCAGCTTCTTGTTGATGTTTGGGGGTAAGCAAGTTGCAAGTTCCGAGTGGATCCGCACGGACAATTACGCGGGGAGGAGGAAACGCCAAGATGTTGGTTTCTGGCGCGATTTGATTGGACGAAATGCCACGTAGTTGAATGTTTCGGAACGAGACGGCAGCATCCCAGGACGTAAAGGCCGTGTGTGTGACGGCATGAAACTCCACGTCTTGACACGTTGCGAGGACGTCGAGGCCGATGGTTGGGCCCACGCCAAAGGACAAAAGACCGTGGTGATTGTTAATGACGATCCAATACGGGACAAATGTCTGGGCGGAACAGGTGCGACCGGTAAACGCACGCACGAGATCGATTTCTTTCGTCTGTCCTGACGCTGCTTTTCGCCAAACGAGTTCTGTATTGCCACTTGTGCCAACGGCAACTTCGTATTTCCATTCGATAGGAGCAAGTTGGCGGCTTTCCTTGTCTTTACTGGTTAGATTCGTGTCGATGGAAGGCGAAGGAGCAAACCCGACGCGGAAATCTTCACGTGTTGACGCTTCAAACTGCACAATGAGAGCAGAGAGAGACGTGAGAGGCGACGCATTTGAAGCGTCGCAGTGTGCTGAATCAACGGATGGTCTATCGGGTGCCTGCCAGTCCCGATAACGCCCGTAGCACGCGCCAAGCCGCACCTCCGAAGGGGGAGTCGCGATCGTGGCCATGCTTATTGTTCAGTAGTTATTTTTAGGGCATTTCGTAACCCCAAATTGTTTTAACAAAAAATGCCTATTTTCGGTGGTAAAATGGTTAAACCCGTTTCAGCATATTTTCGGATATTATCCATCGTCACGTATACTTATTCCACCGTGTCATTATCTCCACACGATTTGATTCCTTGTAGCATGGCGGACAGTAGGTTACAAGATGCCGTGAACAAGATGGTGGACCGCCTGGATCGCAATATCTTGCGTGCTATCCAGCGCGATGGCTACTTGTGTGCGGCTAAAGTGTTTGAGAACAAAAGCTGGTCGTCCGATCAGTTGGCTGCTGCCGTGGAGCGGTGTCAAATGCCGGTCCAACACATTAACCAGATCATGCAACACGAGATGCAGAACTTTCAGAACCGCGTCCAGCGCTGTGCACAGGATTGTCAGGACAAGGCGCAAGATTCCTTGCCTACGAGTGGCAATCCGAGCGAGACGCAGATGGCGCGTGCCCAAAAGGACATGGAAAAGTGCGTAGGCCGCTGTGTGGATTCCCATGTGAGTCTTTTGCCCAATATAAGCTCACGCATTGAACAAGCCGTGGCTCAAGTTAAACAACAGCAGCAGCCATGAACAGCTTTCGCGGGATAGAGAAGAACAGGAATGTATGTCATCCAGAATGTTCACTTTGGTTTTATATAGCTTACAGGTAGGTAGGAATGAACTATTTCTTCCTAACGAATTTCTAGAGCACCGTGAGTTCTCGCTCTCGTTCTTCCACGTTGATATCGCTCATCTGGATTGTAGTGTGACTCGTGTGTTCTGTCGACTCGGAGTCTCTACAGGAAGAACTGCTTTCAACTGCTTCATCGCTCGCAGGTTTCAATTGTCGCTTCTTGGCGTCATGCTTGGCCCGTTCTTCCTTCCGTCGACGTAGCATCCACTCATACGTACCGTAGCCCAAGACCATGAGCCATAAATGAAACCCCACTAACACGAAATACATGAACATGCATGGAACAGAGATCACTAAGCATACAATTAAACAGCTTTCGGAAAAGTATCCAAACGTGTCAACATCGTGCAATGGGTGGTGGAGCAGCCACAAGACACACAAGGCGGTGTAGACCACCTGTAGCACGAATTGCACGGTGCCCGTGCAAGCGACAGTAAAAAATTGCGCATAATTCGACTTGCCCACGCATGTCTGCAACCACGTACAGTGGTGGTCCAGTCCCGGGACAGCCTTTCGACACAAAGCACAATATCTTGTCTTTTCCCATCGTGGTCCATCCAGTCTCACACCCCACCAGCCTTTGCGATCGGTCACGATGGCTGGATCCATCATCTCACACGACGTCCAGGCCATCACTAATACTATTGAGTTTAATGCGTGCACCACCATTGCCACCAGCGTCTGTTAGATGAAAAAGGACCACGTGCGTGTTAGTGACGTAACTATAGATAGACACTCTTGCTACGAGCCTACCCAAGTAATGACCACAGTGTTCCTATCTTTCTCGTCACCACCGCCTTGATCCGTATTTAGGTAAAATATAATACCTGCTGCTCCAACATAAAAACAGAGAGCAGAGAGCGAGTGACCAATCCAAGAAATCACTTGATCTCGAGAGAACGGCCGCTCAAAGCCATTGTGACGCTGGGAGCCTAGCACCGCGCTTGATACGTCACTGGAGGTAGTGCTTGGTGATGAGGGACTCAATGCTGAGGTCGTCGAAGACGGAGCAAGTTGAGGCATTTGAAGTAGTTGAACCAATTTCACAAGCTGTAGATAAAATCGAATACATGTAGATAAAATCGTGTCAGGTATGGGACGGGACGTGCGGACCCATCCAAATCAAAAAATGGATATTTTGGGATTTCATTTAAACAAAAAACGGAGTGTATATAATTGACCGTCGACGGTCTTAGCATTGAGAGCCCTACAGGGTTATTTAACCCTACAGATAATGATCTAGAAAGTAGGTTGAAATATCCTTACCATTACGATAGTACAGTAGCAGAGACACATCTTTCGGGCAATCTACATGTACTGAAATACGTGATGTCTACGTCATCTTCTACTCGTACTTAGTTGAAGCACATTTTGATTAGCAGCGTCAAAAGAATTCCCAGCCACACGGCGCTTAGTCCTTGCGTCTTGATGGCCAAAGATGCGTCTCTACGCTCCAAGAAGCTAGAGGTATTTGATAAATTACACTTGGGCATGGATCACGTGCTAGCAAAGCTGTTAATGGATGCGCCACCCCTTCCTAGCTCGTTAAAGCTCCATACAGAGACCCAGTCGCTCGCAACGACGTGGGTCCACGTGACTGAAATCTTTGAAAAGCGAAGAGCCACGTTACTTCGTCGTAAAGAGAAAGAGAAAAACAAAGAGAAACGACGGAAAGAAGCTAGTGCAAAGGAGAAGGAGGAAAAAGGGAAAGAAAAGGGCGAGCTAAAGCCCAAGAAGACACAGAAAAGTAAAAACCTGAACGTTTCGGAGGAAAATAGGCATAAAATGGAGAGTAAAACATCAAAAGCAACGAGTGGAGCGTCACCACGGGGTCCCAAGCCCGTGGTTGACGTAAAGAAAGACGAGGGGCTACCTGGTCATGATAAACTGCTGTTAAAAAAGCTTCGAAAGCTACCGATGTGTCGAGATCTAAGCTACGGTAGCAAAAAGTATAAAGCGATTGTCAAGTGGATAGAGTTAGATAAAGGCGATAACGCTGGGACGTCGATGGAATTGATGCAACTACTGGACAAATTGCAGCTTCAAACTGCGTCCGAGATGAAAAATAAACCCAAGACAAGTCGTAAACGTCCACTTGAGCCTGTGGGGGCTACCAAACGGGACAAACGAAAGACTTTGAGTCAAGCTCGGGGTCGAAAAAAACGTAGAGAGGAGGAGGAAGAATCGGAAGAAGATGAAAAGTCCGAGTCAGATGAAGCAGAGTTTGTTCCAGACCTGGAGTCTACTTCTTCTCATTCAATGACTGAAAAAAAGTCAAAGAAGAAGGCGACAGCACGACTACCGAAAGGAAAAGAGCAGAATGTGGACAGAAAAGAAGGAACCAAGGCAGTTTCTCGGAAGGAGAAGGCCCAACCTCGAGCAGAGGAAGTGGATTCGGCGTCAGAAACGAGATATCTGTCCTATGATAAGCAGAAGCCCGAGCTCCCTGCGCCAGGAGCTTCTCCGAGTTCGGCAATTGTATTGGAAGATAGCGACGAAGAAGAAAACGAGGAAGAAGAGGAAGAAGAAGACGAAGGAGAAGGAGAAGGAGAAGACGATTCGTCCACGGACGACGACCATGGGCTCTTTGACTTGAATGAAGAGGATGTTTATGTCGTGGAATCGATTTTAAGCGTCAAGGAAGGACGGGTGTTGCTTTCGGGTGGAGGTCCTCATCGGCACAAAGAATCAGATCTGTATCTGGTGAAATGGGAAGGTTACGATGAGTTAACGTGGGAACCAGACGAGAATATTCCTCAACGGCTGATTGAAATGTTTCGGGAACGCGAACGGGCGAAACGGGCGTGTCAGTATCAGATTAAAGTTGCTCATGAACGCCGAGAAGTGACCAATGGGACGACCCAAGTGAAGGATATTATCTACCTGATTCAATGGATAAACCAAGATGTTGCCGTTTGGGAATCCCGCACGACGCTTCCTACGAAAACGCAAGTCTGGTTAGATAAAGTGCTTGGGGTGACTCCTACGAAGAAACGTCGAGACACGAAAGCGGTGAAACAGTATGTTTACCAGTAAACCCAGTGTGTAAATCCTAAGTAGAAGTCGGGAATGAAGTGGCGATTGATTTGTTTGGTCTCTTTTTGCGCTGTTTTTTGTTGTTTTCCTTCTTTTTACGCTCTCCTGTTGCTCTGATTTCTAGACAATACGGTCCAATTCCGTCGCATAAGCAAGCGTTTCCCCCACAAGACGTAAAGAAGGAATGTCCGCGGCCCCGAGCGATTTCTCGGGCGCTTTAAACCACACTCGACCATCACGTACTATCCACTCGGTCTTTTCTTGTTGAATATACGCATTCAATTCCGCCGCCGAGTCAAAAATGAGCATCTTTTGAGCATCAGCGAGCGTGAGACACGGATACGCCACTTCAGCACAGTCGGCAAGGTTTTCACGAACAGTTTGGAGCAATTGGGAGAGGAAAAACGGGAAATACGGATTTGGCACGTTCGTGCGTGCCTCGAGCACCTTGTTGTATGTTCCTTCCATTAAATATTGCTCGAGTTTCACGGCAAAAGCGACATTCGGATCATGTCGACTTTGTTCTGGGAGCAATTCCAGTTCGTTGTGGAACTCGGCCATGCGGTTTTCGACCAATAGCTGCAAGAGTCGTGTACCGAGAATCGCATAGTGCAGCGGTGACGGCAGCAGGCCACTGCTGTAGTATACTTTAAGCTGAATCATATTGCGCTCAAACGCAGTCATATCTTCGCGTAAAATGCTCAGTAATGTGGCACTCTCCAGTACGTGGCCTATGAAAAGAGATGAGAGATGATTAATTGTAAATGTAAAGAGTCAATAGATTCACGTACGCGCAATTTCCATTTCCTTTTGAACGGTGGGGGAATTTATGCCGCAAGGAGGGAGTGCGGGCAGCGTCGTTAGTGATATCTAAATGGATCTATGTGAGTCAAAGGCGGTATTTTTTGTTTAAAACCACTAAGAACAGATACCTTAAGTTGTGAGAGCATGTTTGAAGCTTCGTCGATGCGCTTTTCGTCGACGGCGGAGCGTAATAGCTGCGCATGCTTCTCCAGATCATCGAGATTCACTGACATGTTGTTTTGAAGGGGAGGCTTGAAGGATTGTGTTCCCTGAAGGTTGTGGGTATGTAAGGTACAACCGGGGCTACTGTACCTGGTACTGTGTGTGTGTAAAGTACTATACTTAGTCTGTATGCAAAAATAGTCTGTTTGGAATTAGTCTGGCACAGACTAATTTAGGTGAAAAAAATTAGTGAGCTCTCAAAACTTCCTAATTAGTCTGGCACAGGTGAAATAAAATAAACCCCTGTCACAAAACCTGTACCATAACGTGGGTACAACGTACCGTTAAAAGTGCAAAGATGGATGGATAAGTCCTGTTGCACTTGTGCAACGGTCTCAAAAGCTAACAATATCTTCTCTGCATTGACCTGCATATTAATAAGACAGACTAATTAAGGGATGTTCGGAATAGTCTGTGCCAGACTAATTTGTAAGTTGATAATTAGTCTGAAACTAAGTGGCTATACACCCTTTTGCTACGTGCACAAGCATAACGTAGGTACAACGTACCGTAGAGCAGCTTTATTTGATATCAATGGTTTTGAAGACGCTCTTGCTGAATTAGAAGACATCGAAAGAAAGATTGATACGGGTCAATAAAAATTAGCTGATGCATAACCATTATATATTTGAACCATTTTTCAACTGGTTTATATCAAATCTTCGATATCTCTCGCAATAAAATGGAACAATGTAATTGCAAAAATTATGGCAGTTGCAGATTTCGAACGGCAAAGGCCACAGACGCGGATACAAGGCATGAATCTGCAAGTGGCGATCAAATGTCTAGAAGAAGATGGAAGCAGTTTATCGGATAGACTCAACAAACCTTTCAGTCCACTTACGGAAGAAGATGTCGATCCAGTTTACGAGTTATGGGTACTTTTTTCGTAGCTAATAATTAAAATCACTAAATAGACTACCCCCCATCGTAAATAGTCTGTGTCAGACTAATTTCGAACCTGAGTTTTGAGCTGTGCTACCTTAAATAGTCTGTGCCAGACTCACGCTAATTTATTGGTGTAGTCACAAAAGCTAATAGCTTCGAGGGTTATCAAGTAATCCATTATTAAGAGCTTCTGCTTTTTCCTTGTTTTTTATGGAGTCGATATGTTTTAATGCCTACATTTTACCTGTAAATTGTAACTACCTTTTGACCAGTATTGTAATGAACAACAACCCTCTAAAGGACAGTCAAACAGCTTCTCATATGGCCACAAGGCTTTTTTGATTATAAATTACTAATCCAGCTTAATCTATTTGTATAGCAAAAATTTTATATTCTTGTCAATACTAAAGCAAGAATGCAGCAAGATACACTCCTGGCCAAAAATAAAGTACCCCCATTTTTTCTACGTTTTTTGTATATCTCAGCGACTATTAGGAGTTAAGAGCTGCTGTTTGGATATGATGTATCTTTTATATTACTGAATAGGGGGCATGTGTAATTGACCTGGTTTTTGCAGTTTGTAGGGGGTCTCTGATGCACTTTGCGCTTGGACGGTAAGTTTAGAAGTGATCATATTTGTTGTTAATGAACTAACATCCCAGCCACTTCTACCTTCACTACTAGATCTACCTGCTTCTAGAATTTTCTCCACTCTCGAACATTCTCGAAGTCTTGTTCGCAATGTCTCTCTCGCATACAGATCGCAGCTAGTTGCTCACAATGATTTGCCTAGTAGTATCTTCAACACTCCCCCCTCAACTCGCTGCGTACACGCCGCTTTTCGTCACTAGGTCGAGGAAGGTCTTCTTCGGTAGTGCCTTCGTCAAGTAGTCGGCCAGCTGCATCTTCGTCGGGACGTACTGCAAAATTATGTTGCCTCTCTCGAGATGGTCACGTACAAAGTGTAGTTTAATATCTACATGTTTAGCACGCGCTTGATATCCAGCGTTTTTTGCTATCGCTATAGCGCTTTGATTGTCCTCACAAATTTTTGTTGGCTCCTTCTCTTGATGTCCCATCTCTTTCAGTAAATTCCTTGCCCAAAGCACCTCCTGCGCACACATCGACATCGCCATGTATTCTGCCTCTGCGGAGCTAAGTGCTACGGTGCGCTGCCTCTTTGACTTGAAAATAACAGGGCCTCTAGCCATGCAAACCAACACACCACTAGTAGACTTACGATTGTCCATACTGCTGCCCCAGTCAGCATCGCTCTACGCTGTAAGCTTGACAACTCCGCTTTCACCACCACGGTACTGAATGGCATAATCGATAGTAGCTTTTAGGTAGCGTACAACTCGAATTGCTACGTTCCAATGAACTTCTCTTGGATTATCACAAAATCGACTCAGATGCGCGACTGCAAACGAAATATCTGGTCGCGTTCCCATCGCAACGTATAACAGCGATCCGATCAATGAACGATATGGTCGTCGCTCCATACGCTACCGTTCTTCGGCAGATGCTGGTGCTGTCAACTTGGTAATCAATTGACTCTTATCACAGGGATTGAGCACATTATTCGCCTCCGTCTGATTAAACTTTGCAATCTATCTCAAAATGAACTGCTTTTGCGATAGCGCTAAGTGCTTCTCCCTCACATCGTACTGCACCTCCATGCCAATCACGAATCGTGCTGTACCCAAATCCTTTATCTTGAAGTGGGCTGCCAATGACTGTTTCACGTCCACTATCTCTTCTTTCAAGCGAGCTCCAATCAGAAGATCATCCACGTACAGCGTGACATACACGAAATCGCTGTCATTTTTCTTCACAAAAATACACGGGTCCGCCTTACACTGCATAAAACCTAGCTTCTTAAACACGTTGCGAATAGTCTTGTACCAAACTGCTGATGCCTGTCGAAGGCCATACAAACTTCGTCGCAGTAGACATGCTTCTCCCGGCTGGTGTGCCACGCCTTCAGGTACACGCATGTAAATCACCTCTTTCAGAATTCCGTACAAGAAGGCAGTGTTAACATCACATTGTTCAATCATGTAGCCCATTTGACAACACAGCGCCGTAAACATCCTAATCGACGCCATATTTGCAACAGGAGAATAAGTCTCATCAAAATCAGTACCGAAGGTTTGGCTAAAACCTTGAGCAACTAGTCTGGCCTTGAAACGAACGATTTCTCCTCTTTCGTTCCTCTTCAACGCGAACACCCATTTGCATCCGACAAGTTTTGCGTCCGCTGGTGCTCGCACAATTTCCCAAACACCATGCTCACCAAGTGAGTACAACTCACGATTAATCGCTTCTTTCCACTCGTTCTTGTTATCCGATGATAATGCTTCACGATAAGAATTCGGTACTTCTTCCAACAAGTTGGCCTGCTCGATGAGTTGTAGTCGCGACCTCTTCGGTTCTGGTTCATTCTTCCAGTCATCGTAGCGCTTCCGAACAACTAATTGACGGCCCTCGCTGCCATCTACTTGCGTACTTTGAACAGGATTACGCACTACCAATTGTCCTTCAGCAGGTGGACGGAAAACAATAGCATCACTCAAATCACGTTTATACCCGAGTTGCTGCTGCTCGGTCGGCGGTGGTAGCTGTGGGCGTCTTTCCACTGGCAGTTGTTCACGAATTGGTTGCTGCACAGTATTTACTGTAGCCACAGGTAGTAAATTCAGATCGGTATTGCTTGGTATCTGTTCACGCCCAGTCGGCACACTATCATAGCCCTCTTCATCGACCTCCATGTTGTCGCGGGCATCCTCATCTACCTCCATCGTCTCGCTATCAGCTGGGACAGGAATTAGAGAAACAGCCACATCATCGTCACGGATAATAGTTCGCACAACTTTATTCCCTTGAGGATTCACAGTAGTGTAGGT